>LR139514.1:0-34918 GCA_900659605.1 Tisbe holothuriae | reverse complement strand
TCTCTTTTAGTTCGGGAAAACACGACCGGAAATCGTGGTACGTGTTTACCCCGAGGTTGCGTGACCGGAAGTCCACTTTTTATGATCATGAACAAGCAAAGTATTTCTAAACTTAGATCATTAGTCCCATATCTAAAAAAAGTTTTTTTGAAAGTAGGTTCATACTACTTGTATTTATTTAGTTTTAGAAGCCGGACCCTGCTTTTCACTCATGTCATCCAGATATTACAGGGAAGAAGGTGTGGTGAGCAAAAAGCAAAGGGAAGAAGGCATGAAAAAATGAGAGATTGAAAATGGAATGACTTTACACTTTGGTCCAGTGCCATTCTTGCCCTTCTATAATATTCCAAGCCGCTTTATACGTTGTAGTAACATTTGCGCTTCTTCCTCGTTTGAAACAAAAAAGGGATTTATTAGTCCATGATTTATTGCTTTTCGTAATGAAAGTTCCTCCTTCTCACTTCTACTACTAAAGAGGCGTCTTTCTTGTAACAGCAGCTCATTGCCGAAAATAAGAAGTCTTCTTCTGCATAGGCAATAAGTCACTTTTTCAAAAAAGTTTCTTCCTTCTCCTCCCCAGGAATGGAAAAGAGTTTTGTGCAACTTTTCACATGGCGGAACAACTAAATTGGGATTTAAAACAACGTGTCAGAACAAAAGAGGGAAGAGAAGAAAAATGGCTTCCTAATTTAGAAAGCAGATTGGAATAACTTCTACGAAGACAAATTAAAAGCATTTTTACGAACAAACTTTCATGAGAATTTACTCGACTCAATGTATTGACTAAATGAACGTACTTAGAAAATGAGGGTCAAGAAGAAAAGGGCAATCAAAATTAGTATGAGGAGGTACAAAATGCCTAGCTAAGTAAAGGAGAATCAAAATAGCATGTTCCCTTTTTTATAAAACACATTTACTGGGTCATAGTTTTGTTTTCGTCCCCCTTATTGCGATACAACTTACTTCCCTCCTCATTCAGCCCCCGAATAGAACTGAATTATTAATACATAAAAAGCTGGAGCGACAAATAAATGCTGCCATCTGTGCGGTTATATGAGAGGAGAAAATCCGTCATGGAAGTTGTGGTTTTCTCACCTGAATGGTTTTACCGAACCCAGGGCAGTTGGTATTGGCTACTGGCAGGCGACTGGGGCCCACCCGGCTGTCCAGAATGATGCGCGTGGCTGTGAGCATTGGCGAGACCCATGAGCCCAGCCGGGGGCGGGGGAGGAACTCCGTGCTGGTGGGCAGCGTTGGCGGCGTGCGCGGCCTCCAGCTGCTCCCGTGGGTCATGGTGCCCATGATGAAGGTGCTGCTGCTGCAGCTGGTGGGCGTGGTGGTGATGCAGGTGCATGGCGTGGCCGTTGTATTGCGGGTTGCCCGGGCCGAGGTACTCAATGTTGTCCATGGGGCCGTTGCCTCCGTTGCCAGGACCGTTCTCCGGCTTGATAAACTCGTCGACGGCCACGTCAGGGAAGTGCTGATGGTGTGGTGGTGGAGCCTGTCCTGGGCCAGGCCAAGGGAAGGCACTCTCGCCCTCGACCTTCAGTGGGCTTCCCTGCGAAGTGTTAGTCGCTGCTACCGCCTCGGCCTCTTGCTTAACAAGAGCTCTCTCTAGAAGAGACCCATTGGAGCCCCTGCTGCTACAACGTTGTTGCTGTTCCAGAGGGGACGCCCCTGGTGGTGGGACGGTTGCGGTGCTGCTTCCAGACCCACTAGCAAAGAAGCCTGGGTTATCATGAGGGGACAGGTGGGAGGGTGGTGCTGCTTCCGGAACTGTTGGAGTCCTTGGCTCGGACGAGGTGGAGGCGTTGTTGGCGCCATTGCTGCTGCTGTTGTTGTTATTGTTCCCCTCCGGAGAGGAGGAAGCGGCGCTACCAGCATTGTTGTTGTTGTTTCCTCCCCTTGGAGACGGCGACAACTCAGCTCCATTGGCCGGTGACATGACCTGCAGCGACTGAAAGTCCTGTGACATTGAGTGCGGCGGCATGCCCGGACTGGGCGGCACCTTGGACGACTCCTGCTGGTGCTGCTGCTGTTGATGGTGGTGGTGCATGGCGGCCTCGTGTCTGAAGGGGAAGTCATGGGGGAATCCGCCGAAGCCGTTTCCGCCACGGGGGCCGCCATTGTGCATGTGGGCGTTGGGGGAGTGCGTGTTCCTGGGGGAGAAGCCCTGTCCGTTGTTGCCCTCCTGACTGTTGGCGCCGTTGTTGGGACCCTCGGGAATGAATGGGAGGCCGCGTGGAGGAAGGGAACCTAAAGCAGATTAAGAGTTAAATTGAGTTTTTTTAATAGTAGCTAGCAATTTAATACTTACCAGGGTAATATCCAGAGACACAGTGCGGGTAGTCAGGTGACCATTCCGCACCTGGAGGGTATCCAAATGTTCCTGGGCCACCTCCAATCTCATGTGGGCCTGGGTTAATCCTCGACCCATCTGGGGATAGCCTACCACCCATAGGCATACCCGGGGGGCCACCAGGGAAGTCCATTCCATTCCGTCTCAGCTCAGGATGGCCAAAGGGTATTTGGCCGTAGGGTTCCTGGTACATGCTCTCAGATAGGATAGTCCCAGCAGGACTACCAGGGATGTGTTCCAGGCCGACCATGGATCCTGGACCTCCCCCGCCGCCACCTCCAGCACTTCCCCGACCTGCGCCCCGTCCCAGCCCCGTCTTCTTGCCCCTCCCTCGGCGACTCTTGAACTCAGGCCCTCCACCCGGTGTGGGCCTCCCCTGGGAGTCGACTGAGGGTGTGCGCCGCCTGGACGACTTGCCTCCGCATGTCTTTGCATCGGGGTTGAGCATCCACCAGCTGGACTTGCCCGTGCCCTCGTTCTGCACGCGCACAAACCGGCTGTGGAGGCTGAGGTTGTGGCGGATCGAGTTCTGAAAGAAATAGAGAAAGCGAGAAATATAGAGTCAATGGTGATGCCTTTTATGTGTGGAACGAGGAAGAAGAAACCCTTTGAGTGTTTGCTTCTAGCGGCTTAATTGAAAATAGAAGGCGGCTAGGGGGTGTCGATCAGAAAGGGAGAAGGAGACAGCTGCATTATTATGGTGTTTCACCCTCATGTTGGCAGGGGCTCAGCGGTGATCATAATGCAACAGCCTCTCTCTCCCCATGCAGCGAGATGAAGAAAGCAACAGTTGGATGAGGAAGCTGAGACACGAGAACAGGTTTTGAAGGACTGTTGTTAATTCGATCCGCCTCTGATGAGCGTTTCTGGGCATCGGGAGATTAACTTTGGAATTGCGTAAAAACAACAATTGGAAATGGATCCTTGACACACGTACAACGAGATCGATTGAAAACATGGCTGCTGGAAGAACTACTTCGATGCACTTGACCGACCTGGATGCTCGTTCTCAGTCGTCTCTCCTTATACTCAACTCATGTTAAAAAAGGAGAAGACGGGAGCTGAAGATAAATGAAATCCTCAAGAAGATGAAGAAGAAGAAGAAAAAGTTGTTTACGTTCTCCACTGCTTTCCTTCTTTCCCCTCGACGGTGAAATCCCCTTTCTTGTGTTTCCGCCCTCATTCTTTTTGCTGCTGCTGGAATACGACGTCTATATATTGAGTGAGGAGATGGTGGAAAAGAAGAGATTTTCTGCATGGGTATGAAACAGAAACGTATTAAATTTTTACGATCCGTTCACTCAGAAAAAAAGAGTTCTTTAATTGTGATTTACGAGATATTGCGTCTTCTTGTTATTATTATTAGTTTTCGTAATTTGACCTTGCTCAGCTTTTGAACCGTGACCTCAGAGTTCTTCACGCTTCTACACGTTTCAATTCCAGAAACGCGTTTTTCCCAAAGGAGATTTAAATTGTACGCTTCTTTCAACCGAATTTGCAAATAGCTTTTAGTTTATTTATTGCACTTGGTAACTGTATAAGACAGGCTGTGTCATAATAATGCTAATCTTGCAACCCCTCCTCCTTCATTCCTTCTTCACTTTTATTGCTGATAGCTTTTGCTCCTTTAAAGCACTATTATTATTATTATTCTATGGAGGGAATATAAATGTTAATGGAAAACCCGCCGCCGGAAAGTGAACGAGATGGGCGTCTCAGGGGAAAGTCTGTTTTGGCCTCGATCCCCTCTTTTAATAGCCGCATGCCAATGCCAAATAAAACGCCACTTTTACTCCACGAGATAGAATAAGGTCTGCTGCTTTTTGCTCTTATTATTGTTTAGCTCAAGTTAAAGAGATCTAACGAGGCAATTAAGCAGAGATTACTGGCTCCAGTTAAGGAGGATATTGTTGCAAAAAGTCGCTTTATATTTACAATCAAAGGGTAATTAACACAAAAAAGGGAAATTAGGTTGCTCGTTTCGTCGTCATCTTTGAAGGAGATTTGAGCACAATCCTTTTTATACACGGTAACAAAATGTAAGCAGTTCGAAACTTTTCTCTCAAGGGAAACTTTATTTCCTCCGTTGCGAGGAGTCATTTTCACCTAATCATTTTTCTCCTTCTCTCTTATTATAACATGAAAGAGACACGACAGAAGTGAGTTCGTTTTTTACCCTCTGCTGGCATAGAAGTGAGAGAATAAAATGCACAAGATTGACTCGATATCACTCTTCTGGAAAGGAAAGAAAGCTGTGTGCATGTTGCTGCTCCTGCCCTATTATTATTATTATTATGTTCATTGCGTGACCCCAGTTATATCTCTTCACCGTGGATAAAAGGAAGGAAGAAGAAGGTTCTCCTGGTGATAAATAATATATTCGTTTGAATACTATACCATCCATTTAAGAAGAAGACACATCAGATTTCGGTTTCGAAAAAGCAGTTGTTCCGGCTCAGGAAATTCCCCTCTGCGTCCCTGTCTATTCTTCCAGTAAAAACGGAAGAATCTCGTTTTTAAAGAGAAACTGATGAGCTGAGAAAAATACCACCTTCAGAGTTGTCTTCTGTTTTATTCTACGAAGGAGAAGAAGTCTTACGGAAAAGAGGGGACTTAGTTGGGGCTGTGGAAGAAGAAGAAGTTCCTCTTTTTTCTCCGTATGGAAGGTGTCAAGCTGGGTTTTCCAGAGAGAGAGAGAAGCAGCTACAGGAAATGAAAGTGACGGGACCTCTTTTTTCTACTACGCGCTCAAAGCCGCAAAACAAAGACATGGCAAAAATCTTAATTCAATAAAGAACGGCTCTCTTTGCTCTCTATCTTCTTCCCAGTCATTCATATTTGATGTACACGCACTTGGGTCTCCGAGATGGACTTAAATCGTGCTCCACTCAATAATTCATCCAACCTCAGTCTTCTTCTGACCGATTAACCAATAACTGCGTGTTTCCTCTTTATTCGGAGAAGGAACGAATATCAAGAAACGTTTGCTGCATGAATGTGATCTTTAAAAGTCGAGACAATTTCAATTCGTTCCGTTGGGTGAGGAAACTGCCTCGTTTTAACGCTATTTATGTCGTCATGGTCCATAAGCCGCAGTTATTTATATTGCAGCCTTACTTGACTCTTTCAGATCTTCGCTTCTTCATTATGAATTATCAAGATTTATCCGTGATTAGAAATGGCTTTGACATTTGACCGCAGTCGGATCCGCAGCGGAAGCGAGAGAAGAAGAAGTTGAATAAGGACAGGATCGATCACGAAAGAAGCCTAATCTGAATTTAGGAGACGATATTTTAGTCCCCTCGACGTAAGTCAGGTCGCGAGGAAGTTTTGTCGGTTCTTCTTGTGGAAAAACTTGCCAGAGTGAAAGCCTCGTGGTATGGAACAAGAAGAGTTTTTCTTCCTCTCTCTCCTCCTTTTTGAGGGAATTAAGCCGATAACCTAATTAGGTGCAGAAAAAAGTATGGGGACGACGACCAAATATAGGAAAAAAGGGTGGAACGAAAGAAATCTGGAAACTTCAACATTATATACACGAGGGATCGTTTTTCAGCAATCTCCCAAAAGGTGGCCGTATTTCAAAACTCTTTTCTGACCCTGAAAAGCGAAAACGAGTTCGACAAAGCCGCGCTGCAATGCCAAAAATAGCCACCCCCCGAAAAAGAGCTTCGGGGTTGAATGCATCAGCTTGGTCGTCCGCTTGAAGTGGGTCAACCCCTTCAGCCAGCAGCAGCAGCATCTATATACAGACGTTCACACGCCCACGCTGCAGTCCAACAACCTATGTTGCTAGGAGCTGAGAGGGAGAGTGGAAATATGAGAAGGGAGCGAATAGTAATAATAATAATTTCCCTTTTTGTGTGCGTTTTAAGCTGCATCTTTAGAATGCATTTTCACGTCGTTTTTACTCTTTTCCAGCCACCACCGGATGGAAGGGATTCGATTGGATTGACCGTGGAGAAGAAGAAGAAGAAGTTTCCATGAGGACATCACAATGGGAAAAGTGAAAGTGGAAATTATGGAAAAAGGGTTGAACACACACATTGCACGTCAAAATGCAGGTAGCTGCTGCTGCATGTGGCGTATGAAGAACGTATGAAGAACAGGAGGACAAAACGGCTACTTTGTAGCGACATGCATGTTATTGCGGTCTGTGTTCTCGTACATGCAGTTTGGACATTATCCTGTTATATTCATTTTTCCAGAGATTAGGATTTTTATTATTGTTATTGCCTTATAAAGGTTGAAATGCCAAAGAGGTTATTTCAATTTTATCGCATATTCGCGGTAAAGGGGGAGAACATTTTAGCTGCTGGAAAAAAGAGTTTTAATGTGCGTTCAATATATTGGAGCATTTCGCTAAATGACAAAAACATTGTCGCGGCGGTTTCCACGAATTAAGACTTATAGAACATTTAGAATGCCATATTGGCTGTTCCTTTTGCAACATTACTTATTCAAAGGAGACTCACAACCGCGCTCTCTAAATAGACTTGTTCCTTTTCTTCATTGAATCCCGTCCATCAAAATGTCAGCAGCATTATTTCAAATCTCCCGCCCAAATGTCAATTATGAAAAATGTGCTTCCTTGTATGCCCATAAGGGTCTTAGAATCTATAAAAACGACGTGCTCCTTATTCAAAGTCATGTTCGTAATTGAAAGTTCTGCCTACGTGCCATTCGGTATGAACGTGTAGAAGCGGAATAATAACACCATTGCATTAATTAAAAGATCCAGCAGCTAGCTGCGAGGAAGGGTCTCTTGGCCAGTTTATAACAATTTGTTTTACGATGTCATTTGGTATACGTGTAAGATATTTTAGCAGTCCTAATAATAATGGTCGTCCCAAAATGGTGCAACAGCAGCCAAGGCGTCAAAAGTGGGAACTTTTGAAGACCAAATAGTTGCATGATCCAAAACTGATTTTATTTGCTGCTGCTGCTCTCAGGGGAGTTGGAGTGAGTGAGTGAAAAGCAAATTGAGACCGAAATATTTTGTAAAACGGCATACAATTAAATAAATATACCTATTTTCCCAGCATACATGTTCTCTATAAAAGGCCTCTTTTTAGATTGATTTCTCCTGAAATCCTTGTTATACACGTACGTTTCACACCTCCCACTTTATTTATTTAGCTTTAGTTCTTATACAGTATCGCCCTTGTATTTCTTTTTTTTCTGGCAAATTGATTAAGCCATAATCACCAGGCTTCAGTCGTCTCCAACTTTTTCCATCTTCAGACGATGACTTGTTTGTTTGCCAACTTTTTCTGGGAGAGCAAAAGGGGGAAAAAGGCTGCTGCTGCTTGCTGCTATTAATACGGAACAAGAAGGCTGAAACATGGAATAATTGTTACTAAAAATCTCCCTTTTTTGAATACATATAGAAAGTCTCTCCTCCATCTTTCAGCCTTTTTCTTCCACTTATTTCCGTTGCATCAGTAATGAAGCTCTTTGGAAGCGAAGAAGAAAACCTCCATCATGAGAATCCCCTTGAGACGTGAAGAAAAATGCTTCGACTCTACCGGTGCAATCGACCCATTTATCATAAGAAGAAAAAGAAAAGACCTTATGTCGTAAAAAGCAGTGAAAATAAACCGCGCAAAGGCCAACAACAAGCAGGGACGGAAATAAATCTTCTTCTAAAGAGGATCTAAAGGGTCCCGGTTGGCAAAGAAACTTTTGACTCTTCAGAAGGGAGCTTAATATATAAAAAGTAAGGATTTCGTAGTCATCAAACCCCACCTCCGTTTAAAGAGTGCTATCCAAACATTGTACAATTTGCACCTGCAAATATGACTTTGCTAAAACACACACAAGATGCCGTGCTGATAGGACGTGTAGATTTAATAACATGATAGGAAAGCAATAATTGTTATTATTAATATTGGCGTATAATTATCATTAGGTGACAATGTCAGTTCTAATTTGTCTAATAGTTATTTGTCAAACTTTCTCTTCTTTATTTGTACCGTGCAAATTAATAATTTTCGCGAGCACTTTTGCACGCGGCAGAAACTTATTATTATGAATGACTTTATTCCGGCGATTGCATTGGCATTTACTATCGCGTGCCGTCTGCAAATACTTTTTCTTGTTCAATTCGACTAACGGTTTGAAAAAGTAGGTCTCCGCCGCCAGTACAAATGAATGTACCTCTTAACCCAAAACTCGTATATTTTTATGTATTTCTTCTATCAGTGCTTTCTTTCTCGTTCCCGTTGAGGCGTAAGCAATGTTGATAAATTATTCAACCCGGCTTAAGTGGTCTGTCAAAGCAGCAGCAGAGAGCAGCAATGTAATACACTCTAAGTGGAAAGAAACGAAGACTGAAACGACGTTAAAGAGAAGAAGCTGCAATCAATGTACTTTTTACCAAAGCTCCAAGAAGGATGATGATGATCAGTTCATATCTTGCATTTTTTGTCTTTCTTCTTCTTCCCTCCATTTGAGGTATTAGGAATCATTTTTTACCCCAAACCCGCCATCGTACATTTCCCCCGCAACCATATCATGCATTTCTATGTAAGAACGGGTTGTAAATCATGCTTTAAAAGGCCGTCTTATCGCACACTGACCACGTGACTAAAGAAGAGGGAAAACACCTTTTAACGCCATTTAAAGACTATATTTCACCTATGTCCACCATATCCCTGTTAACCATTTGCAAGCGACTTCCGACGACTCACCCTTTTCATCCCATTCAGTGATCGACTTTTGCTGCGAGGAGAAGAACATCAAATAGCGGCGGAATCATGAGGGCGAAAAAGTTGCAAGTCATGCCGCTCAGCCAATGGATTTCTCATTTCTAGATGGATGGATGGAGGGCGGAAGAGGAATCGGCAGCAAAAGGTTTCACTTCTCTATTATATGCTTCTAGTGCATGCAAAGCTCTTAAAAGTGATATTGATATTGGCGTCGAAAAGTGTGATTAACACGACAATTTGTTGCAAAAATGACAAAGCTGTTTGCCCCTGAAATTAAATGCACAAATAAGCCACCGATTTGGAATAACTTTGTTTTACAGACACAAGGTCGGTTGGGAGGGAGAAGCAAATTCCCGATGATATTACAACTCAAATAAAGGGAGAAGCAAGTCACTCAAAAGCCTTTTGGATCCAAGAAAACTTTTTGACAGCACGGAAAATGCATAAAAAGAAGAGAAGAGCTATTTTACGACGATTATAGCTCTGATATATACAAGAATTATGCTCGATATTCTTCAAGTTGGAAAAGCACTCTCTTACTTTTATTTGCCGTGATTTGAGATTGACACTTTAGAAGGGGGACAAGAAAAAGGCACATTTTCCACGCGACAAAAGTTTTTCCATAAAAGTGTAAAATTTGCTTGCTTTCGACACTTCCTCAGATTAAAATTCCTTCTTATAGTAGCACACAGTGGACTGGCATTGGAGATTAATATTCTAGCTCATAAATTTTACTGCATTACACTTTTAGATAGGTGTAACTTTCCTATGAATCTGAAGATGAACCCACTGTGCTGCAGCATTGGTGACCCTAATAGCGACTCTTTTCTTCTTCATCATCATGATGAAATCTGTGGCAATTTAGCTCTCTCATCTCTCGAAATGGGTTCCGTTATGGGGCAGCAAGATGACGACGACGACGACGTTTAACTCAGGGACATTTCTCTGCTCCAACAGACATAAATTGCGATAATATCTCATCTACCCACGACCACCCCTTTTGGCATTTCGAGCAAGAAAAAGAGGAGAGTGACTCATAAAAATATGCTAAGAGGCATCATCAAAATATGTACCAAAATCATCTTAATAATGCACAACAGTCAATAATGCAATCGTTCAAAATAATAAATACCAACATTATTAAATGAAAACACTTTGAAATGCACTTTTGTACACCTACATTTGTACATCTACTTTGCTCCAGCAGCGGTCTGGCCCCTGAGGGCTGATGATGGCTTTTAAGGATCTACTACTCGTACCTATCTCTTCTTGCAATGACACTGCTGCTGCTCGATCCCACTTGCCGCTAATGGCCCCTCGATTAATTTGAAGTGGTCACGGCAGTAGCAGAGATCTCGAGAGGAGATCTTTTAGTTCTTCCACTCTAAGCACAACTGCATCAAAACGGGTATTACTATTATTACATTACATTAAAGAGGGAAGAACAACCACTTTTCCTCATAATTTCATCGTACTCTCGTACCGAAGAAGACACGTTGTTTTAATACGTCTTGAGTTTACTTATTCATGTTGATTCGAAAATAAATTTCGCGCATGGGAGCGAACCCTTTTTCTTCTTCATAATGTGTCTTTCTTTCTTATTATTGCAGACAACTGTCTCTTGATAGAGGTGGCAATCGCGCCTCCTCATCAATTATGCAGGACAAAAAAGCGGCAAAACTTTTTCGTCAAGCCCCCTTTAAGCGCCGACGACAGTGTCAACGGTAGGGTAATAAAACAACTTTTTGCCTCCATGATGAAGTGTAAATGAAGAGATTTTTCTTTAGGTTTGATCACCGCCGCCGTTTATGCACTTCTAAGGAATGACTATTATTAGTCGTTTAACTAAAATTGGGAGAATTTTTACTCATGACTTGTGCGATCCCTTCAAATTTGCCACTTAAGAACAAAAATGGGGGTTAGGAATTGCTTCATCATGCTGGGCATAACGCACCGTGATACGGCTTCTTTTATTCCAATGAACATTTCTCATTTAAATCGTAAAAATGAGCGCTATAACAATGTATAAAGTTTGCAGTCCCATTCACACATTCCGTGCGCACAGTTGAGGTCAGAATAAAACCGCATACACGACTCTATTCGAAGACTTCTTTTAAAGGTCTTAAAACGTCGAGTCATGTAATCAAAAAGGGAACCCAAATATTCCACCCTCGTCCGGCTTTCAAGCCCATTTTTGGCATAAAAAGTGCAAAATGGGGTATCATCAACGTAGGTCGTCTTTACAAGTATGTTTTTGGTCGTAGCACGCGATTTTTGGAGGGAGGGAAAGGGGTTCAACTCCGTACGTTTAAACTAGAGCATGTAAAAGGTAACGGGTCCCATGACAAAACCACTCCTTCAGGAGAATCTTCTTTTTTATGTGCGCGTGCATGTGGCTAGATATAAAAAACCACTGAAAGGCAGCGCCGACAAAGACAAAAACATGTCACGGGTTATCGGGAGTGGAACACAGGATAGCTTGTGTGATTGCAGCCCAATGAAAGGCTTCACTTTTTGACAGGAGTGCTAATCTTGCTCGTTTGAACTTTGACTCTGTGCCGATTGAATGAAGAAGAAGAAGAAGCGCGGGAAATGGGGAAAAGTTTGCCTTAAATAGAAATTGAAGACGTTTTATCAATGGCTTTGCAGACGACGGTCAGACTTTATTTAAGACTGATGGCAAAAAAGCGATGTGTTGATTGGAAATCTCCGGGATCAAGAGTTAAGCTTAACGGCAAAAACAGATCTTTTCCGTCTTGTCATATTTCTGATGCAGTACCGGCGTTGCATTTTATCCTCTGATGTGCACAAAAAGCAGACGTTCAAAGACATCTTTTTCCTCCCATATTTACCGAATAATTCTTTCTTTCTTTTTTGACGAGGAGCTTTCAT
Organism: Tisbe holothuriae; assembly: GCA_900659605.1. Classification (NCBI taxonomy): domain Eukaryota; kingdom Metazoa; phylum Arthropoda; class Copepoda; order Harpacticoida; family Tisbidae; genus Tisbe; species Tisbe holothuriae. The sequence goes on along the minus strand of LR139514.1, from coordinate 22,960 downwards.
TACAACTGTCTTCGGTCCCTGATTTTTTGAAGAGACCGAGCTGGGAGTGTAATGTAAAAAGAAAGGAGCCGTCGTCTGAGCTTAATCAGTATTCCGTTCAAGTGACGAGCTCGTCTTTCTCTCCGTTTCGGTTTCATTTATTCTGGCCTTATCAAGCACACGCAGCAAAGGAGACACAAAAACCTTGACTGTTTTTCAGAGTGGGGGAAAAGGACCTTTTTATAAATTTGACAACGGTGGACAACAACATGAGTAAGCATAAAGTAAAGAAGAAGAAGAAGTGCATATACTCTGTGGAGAGAGACGTACGGCGTTGCTTGTGTGTGAGGAGCCCACTAATGCAGACCTCGTGATTGACCAAAAAGGGGTCTCAGTTAGTTTTTTGGGGGAGAAAGAAGACACGCTCACGTCGGGAGAGAGAGAGAGAAAGAGAGAGAGAGAGAGAGAGAGAGAGGTGATCAAGCTGAGACTCGCAAAAGGTAGAAAGGGGAAATTAAATTAGCTGGAGACTTTTTCTTCTTCTTCTTTGGGGATGAAGGAGTAGAAGAAGAAGCTAGTTCGTCAACTGGGTCGACAGAGTATAATAAGAAAAGGGGACAGAAAAAAAATCCTCTTAAAAGATGTGTAAAGAAGGGTGAAGAGATGAGATATGGAGCTCAGTCCTTCATATCTTCCAAATGAAATTTTGAATTGTTTGAATGGCGACACGTTGCCATGGCTGGCTAATAATGTTCACTTTTTGGATTTCATTTGCCGGGCAACACATTGGAGGATGAGGAGGATGAAGGGAAGCGTACTTGAGAAGGTATTTTAACAATGGCTAATGAGAGCAATTAGGGATAAATGCTGGACAAAATCAGTGAAAGTGAAATGGAGGAGAAGAAGGGTCGCAGTTGCAAAATAAGCTTTAAAGAGAGGATCTTATGACAACATTCTTCTTGGCACAGACAATGAGAAAAGAGAGAGAGAGAGGGCCACAAATAAGTAAGTCGAAAAACAAAGTTGTTTTTTCTCCTCCCCTCCCTCTCCTGCTGCACTTCTTCTTCTTCCTCCACTACAGAAAACCTATCGATAGCTTTGACGCAAAATAAAGCGTCAGAAGGACTTGTTTGTGTTGTTTTCAGACTGAAAGTGCAGACGTCCAAACGTATTTCATTCAATGAAATCGTTCCTGACGCAAAAGTAATGAGCCCAACAAACTATTTTGTTATGCAAAACAAGGTGAAACTTTTGGGTTTCTTCGGAAGCAACAACTTGAAAATGCGTACACACAACTCATTCACAACGAGTCATAACAACAACAAACAGCAATCATCAAAATAATAATATGTGTGTATTCAGGGAGAGAGAGAAAGTATAATAATATCCACGGCGACCTTCACCTTGTTTAAAAACTAAGACGAGGAGGAGGAGGAAGAAAAAAGTAGCGCGGGGAAAACATGTTTGTGTTTTCATTCAACCCTCGAAGACGTCAGTCAGCTGAGGCCAAGCTGTGGATACTCTCCAGCAGCCGAGTAGAAGGCAACAACTACTTTACTTTTTTGCTGCTGCCGATCACTGAGGACTGAACCCGGAAGAAAGAAAGAAGGAAAAGCAAGTCTATTGCACCCTGAGTGACCAAACAACTTTTCGATAATATTACTCTTGTCTTCTTCTTTCTGCATTTGTAGGTCGTCGTCGTCGCTCGAAAATATTTTGACGCACACGAGAAGGAAAAACACTGGCGAGACAGAAAACGTCGAAAAATCATAGTACGCAGATTGAGGGGAAGTAATAACATATACACAGCTCGTTAATAAAAGAAACTACTATAATGATAGGAGAAAGGGGTTGAAATGAAATAATAGCGCTCGGAATGCCAGTAGGAGACAATGCCATCCATATAACAGTCATAAATCTCTTTTCAAATTCCTTCCTGGATCTAACATGTATTTTTGCAGCCCCCCTTTTCCCTTCGTCCCCCGGATTTTCTAATGACAATTATGCCGCTTGCCGCTCAGCTAGGAGCATTTTTTTCTTCTTCACGCGCTGATGACCACCTGTAGTGAGAGCTAGCTCAGCTCATCATCAGCCATATTCAACAGCTAGATTACTGCCGCTTGCACGAACTATTGCTAATGCTATATCTAACGGAAAGGGTCAGCCTGACGATCGACCATCAAGCGGGGTTATACGATGACCGTATAGCTCCTCTCCGCTAATACCCCCAGCTCAGCTTGCTATGCTGCTTCAGTCTTCCTCCTAAGGTCTTCCATCACCAGAGAGCTGAGGAGCAGAAAACGATTCATCATCTGATCACGTCCGCCCACCCGAGAGCTGAGTCTGCTGGGCTGACCGACCGTCCGTCCGTTCGCTCGCCTGCCAGGCTGATCAGCACCATCTTCGTCTAGCCCGTGTCTAAAAATAGTCTAGACCGGAGCGTGGGAGGAACAAGAACAAGAGAGAAAAGAACTTTAACGACATTTTCAGCTTTGCTGCTGAATATAACGGTACTACTGCTGCTAGGAGCTGAGCCCCAATCCTTCTTGTAGCTGTCTAGCTGAAGCTGACCTACAAAGGCTAGCTGGAGGGAGGAATTTGGAGTTGATCCTTCAGAAGGGATATTTCAGACTAAGTGGATAATGATGACGATGAGCGAAGCCAATTTTCGAGACGCTGTTCTGACCTCCACTATTCCAGGGATAAATATTAAATAGGGCTAAAAGTATGGCTAATATTTGGGAACATGGACCCTACTTGACAATATTTAGCTATTTAATATTTGCACGTTATCCTAAGCTAAAAAAAAGTCAACAAGGATCACCAGGAATTCTTTAAATTGAACACAACATACAAACGGCAATTGTTCTGCACAACATGCATTCTTTAAATATAAGTAAACAACAAACATTAACGTAAATAATTTATGAACAAAATAAATTAATCTACAGTTGAGGCCCTCCTTTGATATAATTTTCACTTTCCTTCTTCTTAAAGTCGAACGCTTCTCCTCGGCGAGTCGAAAATCTACTTTCCCTTGCCAGCCAGCTCTAATAACAGCAGCAGCAGCTCTGACGGGCAGCCGCGCGCCAGAGGCCCAATGAGGAGGAGACGCCGAGACCGACGACGGAGTGAGAGCAATAAAAGCAGCGCCACTCGCGAGCACAAAACGTTACGTAAAATAAATTCTCTCTATTCTTAGTCCATATGAGTGTTGACTTCTAATGGTTTAAATTGAATATTATATACGTAGATGTGTGCCGTTTGTCTACGTGGCTTCTTCTTCCACCCCTTTTCCTGTCGCATGGTGGGGGTCTGCTGCTGCTGCTGCCATGTCGGAGGGGGAAGAAGAAAAAGAAAAAAAGTATTGAAGCCGTATCGACAGCATGCTGGCTGCATTTCAAAGTGCATGCTATGCTGCTGCTGATGGTAGTGGTGGTAGAGTCGGAGCTGGTGGCAGGAAGGAGGAGAGGAGGAGGCTAGGCAAGGTCTAGCTGCTGCTGCAACCCCTTCAGGGTGGGGGTGGAAGAAGAAGAAAAAGTTGAGAAGGAAGAAGAAACATAGATGAATAATAACAGGGTGGAATAACAAAAACAACAACAATTGTTTACGTGGATGGAGGGCATGTTGTCGTAGGCCTACTCAGCTGATCCGGTCAAGTTAAAAATGTCCCCCAGTTTCACGTATGCCTGTCATGTATCCATACGTGAATGCTAACCTCGAAGTCGTCTCAAAGCGTATCCAGCACCTTTGGCCTTAACTTACATTTCTGAAGGAGGAGGGGGCGAGAATTTCCTCCGATCGCTCAGACTTCATTGCATCAAGGGATAATGAATTGAGTCACTCTCACTTAGGGCTTGCAACATGATCGAAGGAGAAGCAAAGAAAGGGTTTTAAGGCAGATTAAGTTCTGGGGAGTCATAATTCACACAATATAAAGAGAAGCTATAATAATAACATTAGGCCGTATAACATGGCACCTTTAATGCAGTTTACAGCCCAAAGTAATATCAGAATTTATGAAGGAGTTGCAACTCATGAAAAAAAATCTGCTCAATCACCACGCAAGTGCCAAAGAGCTGGTGGACAAAAATTCTCGGAAGAAGAAAAAATGGGGGACCATAAAAGCCAATATAGCTTGAAGCAGCTCAGCAGCTCAAGAGAGTCATTTTAGTAGCGTCGTTGCTCATTTTTTTCTACCTCTTCTCCTTTGCTGCCTTCCAGCTAAGCAAGTTTTTGCATTATTGCCTTGGCGTCGTCGTAGTCGTCCTTCACCCAGCTCAAAATCTGCTTTATTCTGCTTTAGCTCAAAGAGCAGCAGCAGTACAATAGAGGGTGCATTCTGGTTATATGAGCTGCAACTACGGCGATAGCGACGCATATACACGTTCAGAGTGTACGGGTTAAGCTCAGTCTACTACTACCGCCCCCGCTGCAGCTATAGCTGAGCTCTTCACCTCTGGCTGCATGTGGCCATGGGAAGAGAAGAGAAAAGAAAAAAGATCGTCATCTCTTCTTTTTCTCTCTCTCTCTAGTGGCAGCTTTTGAAGGGTAAATTTCACCCCCATCGCTTGCTGCCGCTGCTCTAGCTACGCTGGTGCTTTGGCTTGTGATGGTCTTTGTCGAACAGCAGCTGACTCGTTTTACAGCTAGGACGAGGAGGACGAGATTGCATTAGAGCTAAAGAGTTATTTGCGCCAAAATTATGCACGCTCTCTCTCTCCCACAATTGTCGTTCCATGTGATGTGATATATCTCCTGAGGAATTCGGCCGCAATTCAGCCGATGCAATTGGCCGTAAATAACAATTTTCGACCATTATTCTATTAAAAATAGTCAGTTTTCGATGCATTCATGACAAACCTTGAACATGATGCGAGGAGGCTGCAAAATGTCATAAAGCTTGTAAGATGAAACGGCGGCACTTTTGATGCAAGAGTTCATTTCCGCGAGAATTATGGAACACTCACTCCAAGAGGAAGAAGAAGAAGAAGAAGACATAATAGTAGCAATAATTTTCTTTGAAAGATAGAAATTAAGATCTGGGGCAAATTTCCTAATGAGTGCTTCTTGTGTGTGTGTGTAGTTTCAGCGCAATATGTCGGTGATCAAGCAGTATGGGAAGTAAAGGGCTGCCTTTATCAACTTATAAGAGACGTATGAGGTTCATAATCCCAAGGAGCATTGTTAATTAATGCCTTCATAGCCCTGCAACCCTTCCTTTCAACCCCCTTTTCCATTGTACAGAAGCTTCCTTCCCTGAAGGAAACAAAGGAGATTTTTAAATGATCATTTTCTTTATGAACGGGAAAAGTAGTCCTGAGAAAAGAAGAGGTCTTTAATAACGACGATAGCAGGAAGTTAAGAAAGAACGTCTTCTTGGCCATTAGTAGGAGTAGAAGAAAATAATCTTTCAGTTTTACCCTTTCTTTGCCTTCGAAAAAAGGGCTCGACGTCTTTTTCCCATAATTTTATTCTCATTGGCGATTATTATTTTATATATTCTCCTCCGCGCTCTTGGCACTTTAGTAGTTCACTTGAATATTTATGTGCGTAATTCATACTCGAGCGTCATATTTATGCATCAGAACGACGACGACGCACATATTCACAAAGATTGTATGTCAAACACATGTGCAAGTGAAGAGCGAAAATAGTGTTTGAATTTTTGGCGGGGGTGGAAAAAGAGGAATTTTTAAATGATTTGGCAACTTTATTGCGGGGTGCAAATCGATGCACTTTTCGTTGGCCATCTGTACACATGTGAACCAATCTTAACACTGTGATATTAATTGCAATATGATGATGATAAAACGCTCTTTCGACGTTATTATTTCCATTTTCCTGTCGCATTTTTGTGAAAGAGTTTTCCTCTCTCTGCAGATGTTTTTACTTCTTTTTCAGATTTCCGCTTCGATCCCTTTCATAGGGAAAATGCAGAGTATATGCATCGATATAGTGGTGGATCAAATGCAGTGGATTTATACTCAAATGAATATATGCAATTTAAAAAAGTGTTAACAGAGCATCAAACTGTTGCACAACTACGTACAATAAACATAACAATTGCATTGTCAAAGCTGACCACAAACTCAGTCATGACGGCAGCTGCAGAATCTAAACCCTTTCACTTTTCGAATGACATCATCATCATCGTCGTAGTCATAATCAGCATCAAACTCTTTTGACCATTGTGGGAAAAAGACGGAAAATCGGCAACAGTTACGAGTGTTGCGTGAGAGCTTTTTTTTGCAAGAGTCGTTTCATGATGATGCTATTTTCGGCCATTTTAAGAGGAGAGGTCATCTCTACTGTAATTGACCGACGCATGCAATCAAAAGGGTCTTTAAACAACACTGCACTATGTTCTATGCAATGACACGTTGGCATAAAAACAGTTTTATCATACGGGGCGAATGCAATTTTGTGCTTAATCTGACCAAAACCTACATTCGCGCGGACAGAGTGCAATTCGCGAATTTATTTGTACGCAAAATCTGGAGTACACACATGTTACTATGAAATACTACAGCTACGAGGATTTATACACTTGCAATAACAACAATTCTGGTCTGTGTATGCCTATCTATGCTCAAATCGGGCTTAATTTTACTACGTCTAATTAAAAGAGCTTCCTGACATGCCTGCGACCATTTTTGGTGACCGCGCGGGGCCATTGAAACTAATGATTGTACGTGTTTAAGTATGCACACGAACGCAAAAGTAATCGGTCCATAAAAAGGGTCAGGATTTTTATACGACGTATTTGTATATGTGTGTCATTCCAATGAAAGGCTACAAGGAAGGGTCTGTCATTTAGAAAGGTCTCGTAAATTAAAATACTCTTTTTTTACTTCCTATATTGCCTGAGTTAGCTGGAATTGACAAATTCCAACTACTAGTACAGTGGTGGCCGACTTCGGAACAAATTTGTAGCACCAAATTGTCCTTGTCATAGTTTTCCTTCCGACTGTTCATTATTAATATGGGCGACGACGACGTGAGATCTATTTTACATTCTGACCTCAGAACAAAAACTGTGGTTTTCAGACAAAAAGTGAACATGAGACATTTGGAGTCTTTCTTTAATTAATCGGAGATATAATGTGTCCAATACTTTGCTTAACCTTGTTCTTCTTAACAATAAAATGTATTTATTCAGATGTAAATTGATCCTGCTCCTCTCAGTGGGCGATCGACTCCGTAGCTGCTAATGACATTCTACCATTGACGATATCGCTTCTACTTCCATTTCTCTACATTGTCGCTGCTGGACAGACATTCCCGGTCCTGCCATGTCGATCACAAACGTACCTACAGGAGGAGAAGAATATATCCCCAAAAGAGTTGGGACACATTGACAATAGACTTCATCTAGCAGCCAAACGAAAAGAAGAAGAAGAAGAAGATCGAACCTTGTCAGAAAAACATCCTTTTCTGAAGCTGGTACGAGACCCAATTTTCCACATAGCTCGGATTGAACAGGATGGGCACATCAGTTGGAGACAGCGAATATATGGGAAGGAGACACTTATGATCACAGGAGAACTGTTTTAACGACATTAAAAGGGTTATACTATGCAGAAAAGGATGGTTTAAGAGTGCACTGATCGTAATTCATCCTGTGAGCGGATGTGCGCTTTTGTCGCACACAGTGAGACATCGGAGGACAATAATAATAATAATATGCGAGATGATCGAGGCGGGTATTACTATAATAACCGTGAAAATCGATTCTGCGAATGAACAAAAAGGAAATTGTCATATACGGGGGTTCGGAAGCACACACAATAGGTCCCTCTTTTAACCGTTCTATAAAGAGCTGCTCCTCCTCCTCTAGGCTTAAAATAGCTCCTCCCCGAACGTGGTAAAACGACCGTATGTGAGACTTGTTCCATCAACGTGTGCATGGGAGACACACAAGCAGACACTGCAATCCAGGCAGAGGAAGAAAGAATGCTCCTTCTTCTCTCGTCCGTTCATTCGCTACACATTTCAAAGCGGCCTGGATGGCGCATGTTATACAGCAGCTCCTCACACAATTACAGATGTCTTGGAATTCCGGTGCTCTACCCTTTTCTCCTCTCTTTGAAGCAGGAGGGGCTTCCATTCTATTCAATTTCTAACGGTGCCAAGGAGGAGAAGAAGAAGAAAGAAGGAGAAAAGCTGTGAAAAGAAATGGGGGCCAGTTTGACCAGCATCGTCGTCGTTCTTCTTCATTGGCGGCTGGCTGGGCAGAGGGAGCAAAATGGGGTCCAATTGGGTCCCATCGGGGGGACAGAAGAAGAAGATGAAAGAGAGTCGACTAAATTCTCCAAGTCACCGCCGTAAAGTGGAATTGAGGTGATGACCAATATCAAGATATTAATTGATTTCTAACACAATTGAATCTCATGTCCCTTGTGTGGAGGAGAGAGAGTGTCTTGAAAACAAAGATTGTTGATGTTGTCAACTGCTCTTGTTTTGTATGCATGCCGTTTGTTGTTCATCATCTGGTTGCTATAATGAACAATGCAAATTAGCCATTTCCCCAGTTGCATCAGAGGAGATTTCATTTTCTCTTCTTCTTCATCTAATTGTGGCCTTTTGTAAGGAGCGCACGATGAAGAAATATGTTGTTGACACCAAGAGCACAAAAGAAGGAAAAGTGGTGAAAACAACATCTGAGAAGAATGAAGAAGAAGATGACGAAGCTGGACACTGCTGCCAGCTTCAGGGATGCCTGATTCCTATTGACATGTGCAAAATGGCAACCCTAACACAGATTGCTTCTAACAAATATTCTCATGGAAGGGGTGTTGTCATAACTAAACGCTTTCTAGAACGATCGGCATTAAATAAAGCAAATCTGGCCACGTGATAACAGGTACACATGGGTAAAATAATCAACCAAAAATCATAAACAATTAATGTTCAATAAATAAATAAGCTGAGTAGCCACAAGGGCCTTTTTCATTGCTTGCAGTAGGAAATGCTTTTTTTTTCTCTCTCTCTCTTTTTTTTCCAATCGAAGGCCGCATTTGACCTCAAGCTGTCAATCGAAAGAAGGAAAAGAAGAAGCCTTCTGCTCTCCTTCTGTATCATATCACGCAACAATAAAAGTAGAGACAAAAGCGACGAAATAGCTTGTGTGCACTTTTGCCGGTTGATCCAAAACGTCCAGTGAAAGGTATCATCGCTGCGTACAAATATTATTGTTTTCCTATATTTCTGACTACTCAGCCCTACAATTTCAGTCAACGAGAAATCGGTGATCAGTTGCAAAGCCACATTTGGCCTTTAAAAGGGGGGCTCCTGTGGGAACCTCATTTAGAGAATAATGAGATGAAGAAGAAGAAGAACAACTTTGGTCGCTTTTAATTGACGAGAGTAAATTAATTTCGTTGACGTCCTTGTGAACGCGCCCAGACCAGCTCTCAGCTCACGTACGGACGTGTGAAGAAAAAGCAAACTAAGGCATGCAAATGCAATTACACTTTTTAGCCTATAAAGGGTCAAATTGTCTCATGATTGATTGGAACTTGATTGGTTTGAAATTAATCAAGGCTCCTTTTAATTAACATTTTCAAGAGTAGTCCATTGCAGCAAAGTTGTCATTGCCTTGTTTCTTGCTAGCTGCCATGTCTCCCTGACGAAGAGGAGAAGTCTAGCAAACGGAAGTATAGGGAAGAAGAAGGAGACTAAGCTGCAGTAGGAGGAGGAGGAAGAAGAAAACTTGGTGATTGACTATTCCCAAAGAAGAAGGAGGAGGACGAGAAACTTTTCCTGAACAACTATAAGAGAAACAAAAGTTTGTTTCTGCAAAGAATTAGTGACAAAAACCCGCCTATTCGCTTTTCGTCGAAAGACTTCTTTTCTTCAGTCCCTTATAAGACTGAGAGTGAATTGAACTCACCTTCCATCCGGCTGAGCTGTTGGTGTCCCCCTTGTCCTTGAAGTAGGGAATGTTCTGCACCATCCACTCGTACACCTGGCTCAGCGTCAGACGCTTCTCAGCAGTGCTCTGGATGGCCTGAGTGATCAGGTCGGCATAGCTGAGGTTGCCCCACGCGTTGCGCCGGGACGAGCCCTTCTTGCTGTTGCCGCTGCCGCCACTGCTGTTATTGTTGCCCACCACTCCGCCACCGTTGGCGTTGCAGTCGGTGCTGGTGACGATGGTCGCGCCCGTCTGTGGGGCGCCGGGGCTTCCTGGGGTGGGGTGGTCCATGTAGCCCATGTCCCCGTTGGGGTCCCCAGGCGGCGGGTGCCATGTGGGCGGCGGCGGGGACAGGGGCAGGGAGGGTGGCATGTGCCCATTGTGGGCTGACGGCGGTGGTGGCGGGTTGAAGTGTGGGTGGAACATGCTGGTGGGGATGGGCCCGCCCGGCATGAATGAGGGCGGCGTGGCCGATGTGGGGATGCCGCCGCCGCTGCTGCTGCTGCCGTTGTTGCTGTCGGGCATTGAGATCGGGCTCTCCATCTGGAGGGCTTCTTGCATCATCATCATGAAAACTGTCTCTCTAGTCTTGCTCTCAGTTGCACAAAACCATTTCTACTTCTTCTTCTTCTTCACTTAAGTTAGTCCATTTGTCGGGTTTCAGCTTTCACGGTCGAGAGAGAATCTCTTATCAAGGGTTTCAAACGTGGGGTTGTTTTGTGAAATTGTTTTTCTCTCTTCTTTCACGACATGTTTTTGTTTTTACGCACTTTTCGTAATACTGCTTTCACTCACACGAAGTACACATCAAAATAGACTCCTCCGGTGAAATAACACGTATGCACTCAAAAGTAGGTGAACTTGGGTCATCAGACTTGTTTACGATTGTTAATGTGTTATTATGACGAGATCTATCCTAAGCAACAACACGGAATAATAATAGCGTCTTTCAATAATAACTATTCTTCTTCTTCTCCTTCACCTCGCTCGGGTCCCGAACTGAACTAAGTTCTTTTTTGCTGCTGCTGCTTCCACACACACACTAGCTCTCCTCCTCCTCCTTCTCAAACCGGCGCCCGGCGCTCGATCCAAGGACCGAAACGTGGCCTCAAAAAAGCAGCGGACGACGGAACACGTTTCGAGCTGCTTTGCAGTTTATGCGGGACTTCCACAAGGAGACAGTTTCCAAAAAATCCTTCTTTTCCATTTTCGCGCGCGCGATTTTAGCCTCGGGCTTCGATTCCATTCTTCTTTCCCCTTTCGATTCTTTTCCCAGCTCTTTTTCTTCTTCTCCTTCCTATATTCCAAAAAGGCTTGCGCGCCACAGGCAAAGTAAGTTAAGAAGAGACCCTCGCTTATATTAATGCAGCAGCAGCAGCAGCAGCCTCCCGTCTCCTTCTCCTCCTCCAGCAGAATCTGTCCTGAGCGCATGTGTCCTGCTGCTGCTACTCGAAGGCATTGGCCGTTCGCCGATCAGAGCGCCGCCAGCAATTCCTCTCCCGAGAAGAGCGACAAAAATAGAATTGGCTGCCAGACATCCAGAGGAAGAAGAAGGAGAAGAAGGCAGAGAGGAATAAGATGCTGCCACAGCCTGACTTTTATAAATTTAAGATGTTGGGAGGCAAAAAAGGGGCTTTTGCCGTTTCTGCTCCAGAGCAAGAGTTGTTGTTGTTATTGTTGAAAATGGGTGAAGCGGGCCTCGCTAATGTTTTGGATTGTCTGGGTATGTGGGGTTAAATCATTGGAAGTTGACGGAGGTTGGTTCTTTGCTGCCTTTGAAAACAATACACTAAATATTCTTCATTTTCTCCTTTGATACATTTATATATATGATATCAAAATACTGCAGCTATAAACATACAGCACATTGCATTGCCTACTTTTAAAAATAACAGTTTGAACTGATGGTATGGTACAGTTTTACTAGTCATGTATACCAAAACCTCGCTGCTAAATATATTTAAGAACATAATTATTGATAAGCAAATTTACAGTTAACTGTAAAAAAGCATAATATGTAAAATAAACACTATTCACCTACTAATATCAGAACTGCAAGAGTACAAGACAAACAATATAGATTCTTCTTTGCATCAAGTTCGTAGATCGTTTCAATATAAAAATAAATAAGAGGGAAGTCCAGTAGCTAAAGCGGTCTCTACACAAGTAGCATCCAGAAAAACTGGATTATTGCATCCTTGCTTCTTCAACTTGCTTCCTCCTTTATTTCCTCCTAGCTTCCACTGCACTTGCAATCACATTCCTTAACAATCTCTGCTTGTTCTGCTACCATTGGAAGATGGAATTTTCAAAGTCAAATGGAAGCATTTCAAGATTTAAGAACTGGACAGAGCTGTTAATGACGCTTGAAGATTGGCCCAGGTTCAAACGTCGAGTAAAACAGGCATGGGAATGGGTTATAGTTTGTTATAAATTTGTGGAGTAAACTGGTGTAATTTAAAAATAATGCAATATGTACTGCTTAATTTTGTACATTTTACGTAGGGAGTGTGTGGTGGATAGTGTGTGGAGCTCATTTTCTGTCCCAAACAGAGATCAGCTACATAAAAAAACTTATCATAAGGACTTGGCTATTGACACTACTGTCTCCATCAATATTTACCAATATTGTTACAAGCATCGACCTTGACCTTATGAAGAAAACTTGAAATATTGACCAAAATATTTTAGAATGATAACAATTTCTGTTTAAATATAATAAAATATACTTCCTTTAGCCGATCTGCACGGATGTCTGTAGCAGAAGGATGGAACGCAAACTTAAAAGTTGCTAAATTAGTTAGACCTATAAATATTTTGCCACTAAAATAACCTTTTGGAAATCCTATTTTTTCACAACTTTCTGTACTTTACTTTTATTGTTTTATCAAAGCTTTCACACTCCTGAAGCCTCAAAGATCACTAATACACTAAAATAACCTTTTGGAAATCCTATTTTTCACAACTTTCTGTACTTAACTTTTATTGTTTTATCAAAGCTTTCACACTCCTGAAGCCTCAAAGATCACTAATACACTGAAGTAAACTGGGGGTCAGTAGGCATCACATTGCAATCTCTCTTACAGAGAAAAGTTTATTAATAAGAATTTGTTCAAGTTGCCCAGCTGAAGAATCATTTGAAATATATTTTTTTATTATCTCAAACCGTTTTGGAGATATCATGGCAATTCAGTCACTTCAGTGACTGTTATTAAAAATTAGAAAACAGGCATCACATTGGAATTTAGGACAAGGTATGGGTTCCATCCTTCTGCTACAGACATCCGTGATTAACCCTTTTTCTGGTATTTAAAAAAAATTGCTATGCATCCCTTTTTATATATTTTAGGGTACTACCTTTTCAGGTTCATTGCAGTAGCCCGCCCCCCAAGGGCAAGTCCAAGAGGAGCTTCTGCTGTGATTGCCAGTCACTCCACCTGTTTTGACTTGGTGTGGCAGCTTTTTGGAGAACAATTGAAAAATCCCAAGCGCCGGGTCCGGGATTTGAACCCCGGCCCCCTTGCATGGGAGTCTCGCACGCTAACCATTCCGCCACGAGCTTGCGCTTTTTCTGGTATTATGTAAGATACAAGCGGGAGACATCTTGTATGGGCTGTATAGCTCTTGATGGCTATATACTATACAGTCACTAGCTTCACTTAATTGCAAAATTACTTGTGGGTTTGAATGTTTCCAATAGTTCTAAAGTCCTAATGGAACTATTAACTATTACATGTCTTCATATATCTGCATAATTTCCAACTATAGTGCTCGCATGGTATTAAAAATAATCTAAAATTCTAAAATTATGCTGCTCGTGTATTTCTTTTAATGGACTTAACAATCACAGTGTTGCATAAATTTCGAGACAATTGTTTTAACATGTTTTCATCTACAATGACTATAATTATAATAAAATATAAGAGAATTTAAAGTTTCTGCAAATACAATGCTATATCAAAACCCAAAATAGGCAAGAAAAATGGATGTAATTAAAATGATCACACCGTTTATGTGTAATATGAAAACGATGATTCGCAAAATGCAGTAATGTAGGGGTATTTTATGTAATTACCGGACACAAAATGAGATATAAACAATATTTATTTCATTGGTTGAATAATTAAACTGAAATGTTGCTGCGTTCGGCTGCACAAAAATTGCACAGAAGCTGTCCTCGTTGTAACAGTTTAGAAACTAACGTAACTAAATATTCTAGGAATGGTATAGTAGGCGCAGTTTTATCAAGTGTCTACGCACTCTACGGATTTTTTAAACAAGTGTATGATTTTATAATTAATAGTTAAGAATGGGTATAGTTTTTAATATAGACATCATGAACAAACTGGTAATGACTGTCCAGTAATGTAAGGGTTAGGTCTTAATATAGGGTGTTTTATAGTGTCGTATTGTACGGTCCCTACAGACTTTATATGTGTCTTTTGGAAAGGACTTATGAAGTAAAAAAGCAGATTTTTTTCGGTCTTTTAGATTGGGGTTGAAAACATGAAACAAGTTTATACATATTTATCTTTGGCAGCAATTGCCAAAACTAATATTAGTGTCATTTTGAAGAGGCTTTCTGAGTTCTGACAGGTTCTATTTACAAGTAGAAGGAAAAAGTTTTTTGGAGTAAAATGTCTCTACATTTAATTTTGATCAATTTTACCCATCCCCTGCGGATCCTGAGGTGGCAGCCCTGTGATTGTGGATCCATGACAGATATGTTTCTCTTGTGGGAAAAATTCTTCTCTGGAATTCGTTAATATTGGTACTATAGGGTGTTTCATTTAAAGTGTGAAGTAAAAACTTAAAGAAAATAGTGGGAAATTTTATATAGCCAATTGACTGACTATATTTTGATACCACTGTGCTAAAGTTGACCCTAAAATCACAGGTTTCAGTACATAAAAAGTAAGCATGTGCGATATACCGATACCGCGGTATTAGTCGGTATTTTTTCAATACCGATACCGACGTCGGTATTTTTGATATAGTCGGTATCCCGTTTTCGGTATTTTGGGCTGCATTTTTAGCCTTTTAGGCTAAACTTGACGCATAGAAATCGATAAAATCACGCATGCTTACTTAAAAAAATATTAGTGTTTCCACTGGAACTGAAAATTATCTTCTAACTGTTGAACTTTACTGTACTATATTAGCTGTAAAAAACTCAAATATTATGTGGTAAGAATCTCCGGTTTAATCTTGGAGCGTCTGGTGAGAGACTACAAACTACGTATCCTTGGATATAGCATTTAACGGTTAGAATGAGATCAGTTTGGCAGTTTGAGATATACTTATCTACGGAAATGTGCAGTACCTTTAATAAAGCAGGCCCTCACAAGGAATGTTTTATTGTGTTACTGCGCCGTTACATATAAAATTTTGAAACCCTGCGGCAAAATATTGGCCCTAGGAAGCATGTATAACCAAGGGTACAACTGTTAAAACATATGCCTTGGCACATAAACAGCTGAATGGCCCTGCGGAACGTAGTGTGACTCAAAAGTGCCAGCCAAAAAAGCTCCATGTAAATAATATCCGTAGACCTTGCCTAATTATTGCATTTTGGCAAAATACCAAAAAAATACCGACTATTAGTCAGTATTTTTCAATACCGTACCGACAAAATACCGACTAACGCTTTTTGGATATCGCACATGCTTAATAAAAAGTTATATAGTCAGTTTCAGTGCAAAGGGACAAAAAATAATAATTTACCAAAGCAGACTTTTAATTATGGTTACAAGTAAGGATTAATCATGCTCTATGTGGGCACCAAAGATAGAATTATTATATAGTACGTATAAAACGGCTTTGAGCTAAAATACCAAATCGGGATACCGACCAGGTTGAAAATGACTGACCTCGGTATCGCTGTATCGGTATTGGAAAAATACCTACTAATACCGCGGTATCGGTATATCGCACATGCTTACAGTATACACTCTTTGATACAATATTAAACGGAAGTATAACATTTAGTTTTAAACCCTCCCAAAACCTATTTATGCTTTGCAGCTGACTACGGTTTATATGCTAGGTCGCGAGTGTCAAGTTGCGAGGCTAGAATATTGCAAGAGAAATGTTGCGAGTGAGAAATTGTGCGAGTGTCAAAACGCGAGCTTATTTACCATGTACCAGGGGAGCAAAATGCGACAGTTTTACACTGTACCATGATTAGTTTCTATTGACATGTTATGTACTGTTGTTGTACATGACAAACTTTAAAATCCATTCACATTCAGTCCCAAGGATACATTTTAATGCTTCATTTCAATGTACAATTACAAGTTTAATGTTGTGTTAAAAATGAATGAAATATTCAGTCACTGTAAATGATTGACAGTACTATAACAATTGCTCTTGTTAGAAAAACCCTGAACGTTCACATGTGACTGTGCATGTGAACACGAAAGAAGATTGACTCAATGACGCACTGCACAGTCATAGCAAAGGTGTTCATGAGAGAGCAACCAATGAACTGTCACATTAACAGTATACATTGGAGTAACACTGCATGCAGTGTCACAAAAATTTGCTCTTTAGCAAACGATGAAATGTGATGATATCATGAACCTATTATACTTAGTATAATAGGTTCATGGATGATATTGACAGTCAATTGAATTTTTGTTACATTTACTGCTAACTGAATTGCCACATTGACTGAGAACACTTTAATATAATACTTGTAGTTACTATGCGTCGTAGGGTCACACTAAATATGTTAATTAGATATCAGTAAATAAACCATTGAAGTGCCATATTGATAGTGCACTGAAGAGTCACATTGACCATGCACATTAGTGAAAGCCCTGCTGTCACCTTTTTTAGCAATGACCCCAGTCATGGAATTTGAAAGGAGCTCTCAAATTTCATGCCCTTGTGTGTGTGTTTCCAATATATATATTTCAAATTAATACACGTTTATATACAACATCACCACAGGGTAGGGTATGCATTTGCAGGGGCTAATGATTGTGAAGTCAAATTAGTAATACTTGCTTAATAGGTCGCGTTTTGCCGCTCGTAACCAGCTCGTAACTTTACTCGCAGCTTAGTAAGCTCGCGTTTTGACACTCGCAAGTTAGTCAGCTCGCGGTTTTATTCTCGCAACTTAGTTTGCTCGCGTTTTGACACTCGCGACCTAGCATTCGGACCCTGACTACATGTAATTGTACCAAATATCTTCCCAATAAAGGATTGTCTCATTCTAAACCATATGTAAACCAATTACAAGGTAATAAAATAATGCAATGATCATATTGAGCCCTGCAAATTAATATGAGCTCTTTTCAGTAAAACACAATGAAGAAGATATTATATGCGGATACATATGGGGTAAAAAGAACAACTTTAGCAAAACTCGATTATAAAACTTTCAATGTGCTTCATAAACTTGTTAATGCTTGTTACTCATATGAGTATACACTAATAGTATACTATTATGTAGGGTACGGTCTTAGCTATTCCCTGTTCCCGACTATCCAAAATTGGCTAGGGGGGTCATATTGAGCTGAAATTTTGGTCAGCTGCTAGCCCGGGTGAGGTGATCCAGTACATGTTTAAAAAAAAAGTCTGATATGATCACGGACACCAGAGTTACAGGGTGTGGCTATCTGGGGGTGGTTATACACGATTCCCGGGTACCTAATATTGTCAAAAGTGATCATTATGGGCTGAAAATGTGGAAGGCTGCTAGCGCGGGTCTGTTCTTTCTGAATATGTTAAAATTTTGGTGATAAGTCTTTTATGACCCTAGTTAGAAGAGCTGTATACACTGGTCGCCAAAATTGGGAGGAATAGAAGGAGGGCATTCAAATTTTGATCATCTACAAGCCCGATTAAGAGCTGTTAGTATATGTAAAACTTATTTCAATATCTACCTGAATACTACAGTTACAAGGTATGTATACACGGGTTGCCAAAATCGGGAGGATTGGGTGGAGGACATTCAAATTTTGATCATCTGCAAGCCCGAGTGAGAGCTGTTAGTATATGTAAAACTTATTTCAATATCTGGCTGAATACTACAGTTACAAGGTTCGTGCTTATATATGCGGGTAAAAATCCTTTCAAATATTATTGTGAACACCTGAGTTCTGATGAGTGTATATATACTGTATAAGTGACTTTTTGTCTTATGTCATCACTTAATTATTACAGAATTGAGGGTTCACAGAGAAGGGTATGTCCTTTGGGGTTTCTTTAAGAGCTTGTTTTAATGCATGATATGAAAGCATTGGCTGGAAGATTGTACTTGTATATTGTGGAACCTCCCTTAGGCTTTTGAATGATATTCCTTGGAATATGCATTTACTACCGCACTTGCCAGCTAGAATCAGGTTTCCTGGAGTTCTATGATAACATGTGGCTTTTTCGTAATAGTAATCTTCTGTAATTATGAGTGACCTGATCACAATTTGCTTTATGCTGTCACGTCATTGGAGTAGCCATCTGTTTTTCTTGAGATATAAAGTAACTGTTCCTCACTTAGATCCATTTTGGTTTTCTTAATCTCATGGTTGAACACATTTTTAAATATAGCCATTCGGTGGTTCAAATCTGGCAGACCAATAATTGTCCTCCTCCTGAATCTTCTTAGCAGGGCCTCATCCAACTTTTCGGGATAATTGGTAGTTGCAACTAAATTGATATCCTTATCTGCTTCTATTTTTAATAAGAAAACATATAACATCTGTGTTACATTACTGCACGTTTCAGATTCTGTCTTTTTTGAAAATAGTTTATCAATTTCATCCATTAAGATGACACACCCTCCTATCCTGTCTTTGATTTTCTTTGCTACTTGAAAGCCAATGCCTTAGAAGACTCACCAACATATTTATTGAGCAATGAGTCTGAAAGTATTGTCACAAGTGGCACATTTTGCTTCCCCTCAGCACTCAGCAAAGAATGTTTTTCCTACACCTGGTGGTCCATACAGGAGAATTGTGTTCAGCACCTTTGACTCGCGTGCAGCATTAGGATGATGTGCAAACTCCCTTTGTCGGTATAGTCTCTTTTTAAATGGTTCAGTCAAATGTTTGTTACCTACCATGCTCTTGAAATTGACCTGAGGAAAGCAGACACTGTTAAAGATTCTTTTTTCGTGTTCCTCTTCCACTGAAATACTTTTTAATAATTCCTTTTGCATTAGTGTCTCATTTTCACTAAAAAGTGTATTTTTGTTATTTGTTTCTGCTGATCTTTCTGCTTCTTTTTTAACAGCTTCATATATGAGAGTGCATGCACCATGGGCAGCCAATATTAGTCTTCGAAAGTGCAGTTTTGAAAGTTTACTATTTTCTATTGTGGTTGGGTATGTCTCTTCTTTGCTGCATTTTTCATAGTTTTTCACAGCTGATTTTAAATGTAGCTCTGCTTTAGAAAGCAGCTGATCTTTTCGGTAGGTTGATTCATGGCCTCCAGCTTCAGGGTTGTCTGATTCAACATCAAAATTGCAGTGTTTAAATATGTCCTGAATCTTTTGACGTGGAAATAGCCCTGCAGCTGCTAGCTTGTGCTTACTGGACGGCTCCATATTTAGTACTTGTTAACTATTACAGAGCACATTAATGATGTTACTTCCAATGAATGGACGAATGTCACTTTAATGCTTGAGTTGCATTGCATCAACCATTAGTGAATCACAAAGAAGTGTCTGCCTATGTGATGTGGAGCGGACGACTGGATAATACTGGACAATATTTGTCAATCATTATGTACATAATTTCCCTTACTGTTATTCATTGGCTCTTGGTATTCGGTACATTGCTAGCTAGCAACCTTATTGAGTTTAAAAGGTTTTTTCTGACTTGTGTCTTAACATGGCCATCAAATTTTTAAGCTTTTTGAGGAAATTGTTTACTAATAAGAAGACTTCCAAGTCACCAAAAGTCATCTATCATGACTGTTTTAATGTGGACAAAACCGTTGAAGAAGACCAGATCAGCTATGACTCCACATATGATTGGAATATAGCAAAGGCCAAAATGCTCTTGAAGGACCCCAAAACTGGAGACAGATACGAAGTTGCTCTTGCTGATTGCAAGAGCATTAATGGAGACATTGAAGATGGAAAGTATAAGCCCAAATGGAGTGAAGAAACAATTGACATGTTCAGCTCTGCCATTCACAGTCTTGCTGAAGCCAATGGAGGTTACATAACAGTTACAAATAGTGGTGAACATGATGTAAAGGGCATTGATCTGGATGCAATTTACGAGAAAATTAATTATTTAGAGGGCAAAAGTGAAGAAGAGGAAGATGGTGAGGATGAAGAAGATGATCCTGAGGAGAAAGTTGAAGATGCTGTTGTGCCTGCTGCAGAAAAAGACGAGGAGGATGACAATTTTGTCTTAGATGAATATACAAGGGTAATCCTTCAATGCCAACTGAATGGGAATTTCTAGAATGTTTAAAGGCAATGTATATTGAAATAAATGTAATAATTATTGTATTGTTGAAATGTTCCCTTAACAAATAATTGTATTGTTATAATAATATAATCATGCTAAACAGTAAATAAAGGAGAAAAAATTAAATCACACATTATATATATTAACTGTGACAAGAAAGAACTGGGCATCCTAGAATCACATCATCATGGTACATATTTGATCATATCATAGAGATGCATATGATTCCAATGACAATCTTGGTAATCATATTATAGAGATGCATTTGATTCCAATGACAATCTTGGTAATCATATTATAGAGATGCATTTGATTCCAATGATAATCTTGGTAATCATATTATAGAGATGCATTTGATTCCTAATATTTTGCCAGTGAGATACGCATGTTAGTTGGAAAGCACTTGACAGTAACTCCAAAAGACAAAAGTTACAATGATCAATGAAACTCAAGTCAATTTCAATTTCAAGTTAAACATTATCTTTTATTTTTGCTCTTAATGCCACATGGCTTACTTATCGAATCCTTTTAATAACTCTTCCACTCCAGGGGTTGTGGCTGAGGTCAGTGCTTCCCTTGACTTTTGGCAAATTACTGCCATTTTGTCTTCTTTTCTTTTTTTCTGTATTTGTTCCAACTTCCGTTTTCAACTCCTCCGCCTCCTTAAGGCATGTTTTGTGCTCCTCAACTATATGGAAGCTACAAATGTTGCATAAACGCTCCTCAGATTGTTGCTGATGTACCATACCAATGTTACGAATTTGCTGGACCTCAGACTGGAGCTCAGTAATGCACTCCTTAATGTTGCTCATAGTGTCGTCAGAGTCTGTAGGATTTATATCATCTTCTGCTGTCTCTTTCCTAAGTTTCCTACGTAACCAAGTGATTGGGTTCCTCATATTAATGCAAAAGATAGACTGGTATAAATTAAGGAGAAGCCTGGTGAATACTAAGGGTCCGATTTTCCGGATTAGCAAACATACATTAAGCAATGGATAATTATGCGTCAGCTCAGTTTTACCAGATTAATTAATGGATCACTGACTGTCATTCAATATGAATATAGTCAGTTCAGTTGTTGAGACACTTTACTTCCCTCAACATGTCTATTGAAGTGATCTCAAGCCGGCTGTTGGCCTCCAAGAAGGCAAAGGAAAACGAGTGCATTACATCTGGGACATATCCATGGCGTTTACTACATCGGACATTGCCCATTGTACTGTCCTTAGTCTCGGTGTATGCATCAGCATCAGAACACTATCATGGAAAGGCCCTATGTACTGTGGAGGGTGAACCCGACTCAAATATTATCAATGAGTTCTGCTTGGAAAACATGTACAATGTGAGGCGCCTCCCTGAACGCTTCCAGGTATATGGCAAACGTCCTGGACTTGGACCTATCATTGCAAGTGAAGGAGATGAACGAAGAAACAACACACTCTTGTGGGGCATTCCACCTGCTCTACTCATGGGCGCTTTCATGCTTGGACTACCATACTGCCTTTGGAAATGGTATGAGGGACCTGGATACCGTACTATTGCTGACTGGCGTCACCCTGAACTACAGGGAGAACAGTATTTGGATACCAGGCAGACTGACCAAGCACCGCCCAATGAGTTAAACAAGAGAGTTAATGCACTCATAAATTTTGTGCTTCAATATGACAACACTGGAAGCATGGAAGCACATTTCATGCTATTTTGCATGAGTCTCAGTCTTGTAGTGAGTGCCTTGTTCTTTTACTTTATTAATGGACTGTTTCAAGGAGTGCTATGGCATAAAGTAGCCACAAGTGGTACATATTTCCTCGAAAGTGACAACAAGCTGCAGTATATAATGGACATAGATATTTTTGATAGCAAAGATAGTCTCAAGTATGAAGACACTGAGTGGGAACTTGCGTTCAGTAGTGTCAACAAATGTGACTATGAAAAATTTAGTCCCTCAGGAACAATGCAAACTATTGATGCACTCTGTGTTCTTCCAAGCATGAAGATGTATTCCAAGTTTTTTAAGTTGCTGACATTTACACTACTGGGACTAAATTTGCTTCTGGCCTTTAACATTTTATATCAGGCCTTAATCATTTACATTGTGCCATTCAGGACATGGTACTTGAGGATGCAGATCAAGTGGGACCGAAAGGGGCTGCCAACAAAGAGTAGTGTACACTTTATCTGCTCTAACTTGGGATGCTCAAGTTTCCTTGCATTAAAGACCCTATCAGAAACAATTGACAGAACTACTATGCGTGCCTTCATGTTGACTCTTGAGACTGTCCTACAGCCCAACCCCAGTGCTACTGTTGAAACTGTAGATACAGTTGATACTGTTTATACTGTTGAAGAAGAAGTTTGATTTGTTGCTACCCCTGACAATACATTACAATTGATCAATCCCAATTGTTTTAGCTTATAATATTGTACTGAATCAGTTTTAACATGCATTGCAAGTTTGAAATATAAAATAATGTTTCTTAACCATTTCTATCCCTTTTACCATTATGCTACTGAAGCTTTTCCCAATAGAAAAGACTTCTCCAATTCATTTATCGGACAACCCCAGCCAAAAAATTCGCCTGAAATTTTGCTGATTAAGGGCAATTTCAGACAAATTTTTCTTCCGCGGAACATGGCT
>LR139513.1:0-26378 GCA_900659605.1 Tisbe holothuriae | reverse complement strand
ACAATCATTAATCACTTTAACCACTTAAAACACAATAATAAAATCAGTTAAGCACAGTGGAGAGCTTCTCAGTCCGATCACTCTGAGCAAACTGCTCCAGCCTAATAACGCTCCTGAACAGAGCAACAACAACGCTGCAGCAGCAGCAGCAGCTATCCCGTATTTACTCCATAAAAACTGAGAACCAAAAAGCATCAAGTTCAAGATCAGCTGGCCGAGAGAGCCCGACAAAAACCCGTCTCATATTACAACACTAACACTGTTCGCTAACGAACCCGTCGGGAGTTGAACGCGGAGAGCTCTCGTCTCTCTCTTTTTACATAACAGTTCTTTTTTAACGCAGGTTGCTCGAGGAGGGCAACATCGTTGTTGCTGCCGCGCCCACTGGGCTGGCTTGCGCGCGCTGCTGTTGCTACTGCTGCGTACTCCCATAGCGTTAGTTGGAGAGCTCCCCAAATCCGTGTACACAGTAGTAATGGCCCCTGTCTTCAGCTACAGTGGGTTTAACAGGATTTAATTAATTTTCGATATCGAAAAGTACACATAATTACATGCCATTACATAGTAAATTTTATAGACAAACAAAGTCCACTGTGCACATGACAAAGCTCTCTGTTACAGTTTTCTATCTAAAAAGCTGCTGACATTGGGCCCACTTCTAATATATTAAGCGATGGGCTGTGGAACGGTTTTCAGCGGACGTTGCTACCTTTCATGCTCCTACATCAAAATATATGCATAATATGACACAATAAGCAATCAAATAGTAGATAACACTCAACTGTATTTGCCATAATTGTGTACTATATAAGGTTCCGTTTTCAGTTCATTTTTGTCAATCTTCTTCAATGGTGCTTACTGTACACGGACATTATAGCGTCCAATTTTCCGCAATTTTGACTTATTTTTTTGCTGAAAAAGTGTCATTGAAGCATGAAAGAGTTATTTTTGCACTTAAATTATACGGTAGAATGGCATCAGGAAGTTGAAATGAACGGTAGGTGATTTTGTCAAAGCCAATGTCTTATTAATGACAAAAAGTGGCTATTATTACATGCAATCATACTGTATTACATCAAATATAAGAGTTTATTGCATTGTCATTGAATAGTTCATTAGCCTTCTTAACCTAATTATAAAATCCTTTGACCATGTGAAACTAGATCATCATTAATTCGGTAGCATCAGCGTGACCTTGAGACCGTTGCTCTGCGTCAGTCAACGACCTATTAACGCAGCAGTCGTCTACGAGATCAATGGACGCGCACTCACACACATGCCAGCACGTGCGTACGAGCAGAGTATAACGAACTGATGCTTTGGGAATTGGAACACACAAAAATGCCACAGATGTTTCAAAGGAATTTTGAATAAAAATGCGGTCATCTCAGTGCGAAACAAAGATGTCTTAAAGAAACGGCAAGACATAAATTATCGTTCTGTAATTTGATATCCAAGGTAATTTTTGCAAGCTTGTACATTTGACACTTTTATCCTTGAAGCAGATAACTGTAAAGGGTTATCAATTGTTTTAAGAAGCACGTCTGTTAACAGTAATGCACATATTAAAAGATACCAACAATGCAACTCATGCGATTAAGTAGCCGAGTACTGGATGTTAAATTACTTTTGACATCCTTAATGATCTTCTGCAAGCCCTTAAGCATACCTTAGATAAAACAATTTAACGAAGAGGCTTCTTAAGAACGTGCACTACTAAGGAGTAAAATAACATCATTAACTCGAGCATAACCCGCTTCCGTTAAAGTTTATTCAACCAAGCTCCTCTAATAATGATGCAAGTCTTGACATTTACAACAGAATGATGTTTTAACATTATTATAAAAATCATCTCTGTGGCATATTTGGATAAATTGATTGCGGCTTGATGAAAAGAGAATATAACGGAATATTATATCTTGTAATAAGTTAACAAATCTCCTTTGTGCAAAATAAACGTATCTGCTCATTTTTTTGTTTTTAACGTGTGCGTGGGCGCGTTTTAAATTGCCGACTTCTCGTTCCGCGAGATTTTCTCCATTTTTGCATTTTGGGATGGAAAGGGGAAGAAAATATATAAGCAGGGAGGAGAAGGAAATAGCAAATGAGCACGCAAAGTAGGGAGGAGGAGGAGATCATAAGATGCTTCAGCATACACTCGTTTTAAGGCCTGTGCGGCATTGTTAATACACTACATATAGCTATATATTTATATAAGTAAGAGATAATTATCGGGGAATATTTTCAGTGATTAACTAATGTGCTCTATCCTCACACCCACTAAAGATTTATACGTTTTATGTCATGAAATTTAAAGGCCCGAATAAATTTCATAATCATATATTTTGGCAAAAAGCGCCTTATGAGAAATGAAGCCCATCATTATTGCCATTATCCGGAAGAAGAGAAAAGAGAGACAAATCCTTTTTTGCAAATACATGACTCATCTTTTAGCGCAAAAACACCTACAAACTCCAAGAAATTGCCCGTTTTGGAGCTTCAAAAATGCATTATAACGAGAAGGAAGAACCCTCAATTTGCCAATGCTTTTTACCTTCATCCCTCCCAGAGTTAGTGGAAAATTGATGGGAC
Organism: Tisbe holothuriae; assembly: GCA_900659605.1. Classification (NCBI taxonomy): domain Eukaryota; kingdom Metazoa; phylum Arthropoda; class Copepoda; order Harpacticoida; family Tisbidae; genus Tisbe; species Tisbe holothuriae. The sequence goes on along the minus strand of LR139513.1, from coordinate 23,786 downwards.
AGGAACTCTTATACACAGTGGTTTCAAAGTGCCTTCATACTCATATAAGCCTGCTTAAAGTTCGTTTGTAGCTCAACCATAAACCACTGTGCGCCTCGTTTATCCGAATTTTTAAACAAGATAAAAAGTAGATCACGAAAAATCTCCTCGCGTTAGCGTCACCTTTTTAGGGGGGACGTCAAAATTGTGGGGCAGAGAAATCTGAGGTCGCGCCGTATTTGGCAAGTTCCTGTATAAAGATATTCTTCCCATCTCGGGGATGATCTTTATCATGCTCAAAGTCTACTGTCATATGTTTAGGTCATTCTTTGCTATAATGGATCCTCTTTAGTAAGGGAATAGTGATTGCATTGTGAGCAAACAAAGTTCCTTTTATGAGATGAGAGAGGCTATTGAGGGTTAAGCGGGCTTGAAATATGTGCAAATAGAGCTTCGTTGTTACTTATCAACGTTAACAAGCCACATAATTGAAATACAAAATCAAACATAAATGTATATAAAAACTTAAGCAATAGTTAATATTGTCTTTTACTTGCTGGAAGTCAGATCAGATAGTAACACAAATTATATTGTATATATTTAACAGAATTGTTAAAGCTTATAACCCTATACCCATGTGAGCCTTATTTGTGTCCCCTTAAGCAAGTCCGTTCTATATGTCTAAAGAATGGAGCCTCGTTTGTTTACAAAATGTTCTAAAAGATGCCTTGTCACCTATTTTGAAAGGGGAGAAAATGTGCGCCATTAGAGCATACATTTACCTTTTCAACTTGTGTATTAGCTTAAGGGGGTTGTATTAATATTTGGCTTAAATAGATCCACAGGAAACCGATTGCAAATATTTGCATATCATCTATCTTTACGATATTGTTTCAGGCCTTTAATGGATCGTTAAATACAAACGAAACAGAACCTCAAGGATTAATAGACAACCTTTCCGCCGTTAAATATAAATTGCATGTGTCATATTGTGAAGTCAAGCGTAAAAGTTTGTCCATGCCTTAAATGGTATATTTTTTCGCAAAATATAAAGACGTAATAATAAAAGTTAATAACATGCCAGAACAAGGTCAGTGAAATAATAGCTTCTGGTCAAAAACTCCTACTCCAAATAATAATTACCAAGCCGTCCCGCTGACAAATGGAGTTAATTAATATTCCCACGAATATGCGCTTAAAAAGACATTGAAAAAGTATGATAAAATGCACGGTATACCGTATAAAGAGTGCATATGCCGGCATTTGCAAATATAATCTTTTATGCCAACCTTGAATCTAGCCTCGATTTCCAAGTAGTCGGCAAAAAAGGACTTGCAGGAAGTCACTTTTTCCTTCTTCCAGCAAACAATTCACAAAGGCATAATTATCATTCAGAACGCGATTATTACGCACGATTTCCAAGGACGATTCTGCAGACTAATTAACGTGTGCTTCCTGTTGTGTGAATAATTAGTTCAAGTCTACATTCGATATAAGTGGATTGCTTGAAGCGATACATATCGATTTCCCCTTTGGGATGAGAAATCATATGGGAGGCAAAGAAGAAATAAAGATGAGAAGGTCTCTATTTGAAAACCCTCCAAGATGATTAAAACGAATTATGCTGACAGAAGTAATATAACAAATAGCTAAATATATATGTGCTGAATATTGAATTAATGTCGGTATAATCAGAGAATAGTCGTCTTCTCATGATATCTTTCAGCGGGTCTTTCTTTCTCGTCTCTGCCCACCTCTCCGCACGATTCTTCCCTCCCTGCCCTCGTGGCGAAATTTAATAAATCATGCGGGGATTTTCACATTATAATAATATCATCCGAGAGTGGGTGTTGATTTTTTATTATATGGATCAATTCACATATGAACGTTAGAAGGCCACTGAACAACAGAGACCCACAATATAATAAACGACTTTCAAAGCGTGTCTCTTAATTAGAGGAAGTTATAAGAACGTATTGATGTTTTAAGACCAAAATAATGGACTTTATGCTATCGTTTGTCCTGTATGTATAATCTTTATCTACGTTTTTATTCCCATATTATCTGGAATCGGCGTGAACAAGGCATATCTTTTTATGCTCTTCTTTTTTATTTCCGGGGCTTTTCGCCCCTTCCCAAATTGATCCCGGTTTGCGTGTGATCTCCTTTTTAGGACAATTGTTTCTCGGGAAAAGATAAGCCGACGAATGCGACCGCCCACGGGTTAAAGTTAAACGCTATTTTCAGCAAAATTACACTATTTTTTAACTTGTAATATTACAAATTAATAAACAGCAAATAATTGGCTTTTTTATTCGTAAACAAATTAATTCAGATGAGATTGTGGCAAAAAAAATTGTAAATTATATAGTATGTAAAGGGTGTATTTAGCCTTTTTACTTTCTGACCAAGTTTTGTCCACATTTAGAAGGCGTTGAAATCCCCAAGATTAATAACCATCGTCCACTTTTTCCTTCTTGACCACGACTCAACTTTTTCCCTCCCAACAAATAATTCGAAATTTTTAATTTTCCCGCCCTCAAGGTTTCACGAAGCCACAGTGGGTTACTAAATATAATCATGATCATGAGTAAAATTCATAAAAAAACATCATAATTATTCCTTGTGGTTTTTTTACATTACATACAAACTTGTATAAAAAAATAGATAAGAGCATTGAAAAAACAACAATGTGTCTTTGTATAATGTTTTGTCCATAACAATATTTAAATGTGTATTTAGCTCGATAAAACCACTGTGCCATAATAATTAAAAGAACTGTATTACTACGTACTAATGTAATTCTAGAAACTGTCTTTAACGGATAGCAGGGACAGACTTGAGTCCGGCCGCCCACGCCAGCAAGAACTAATTGTATTTTTATATTAATGGACGAGATGGGCCTTTCAAGCTTGTAATTAAAAGTATAAGTCTGACCACCTGGCGATGCATGTTGGAATACTAATCACATATCTAAGTAATAACCCTGTATTTAATTGTCTTTCGGATTATATTATATGCTTATGCCAAAGGACTCTATGATCTATACACTCTATAATTTGTTGGCTTATGCCCATGAATTGACGTACATATATGTTCATAAGAGTCTAAAATGGAGATTAAAATATCTCCCCTTTTTCCATTCAGTGGGAGTAGTGGGAAAAATAGTCCCTCAAAATATCAATTTTCGCGATTTCACGTCCTGATAAAAAAACTTTAAAAACTCAAAGGAGATATTTTGAGGAAGAGAAAAACACATGGTTTTCATATTATAAGCGACTCTTTCCCTTACTTTTTGGGAAATAAATACGCCTACATTTATGTTTAATATAACTTGCAGGTATACTTTGATTTAATAAAAAATTAGAATAAAGGTACTTTGGACAAAAACAAACAAACAAGGGAGAAAAAGTCAGAAGAACGGTTTTTGGTTTTATATATTTCTTCCTCAAAAATCACTTCAGTCCAAGTTTGGAGATTTTAATGAAGGCTTTTTTGGAACCTAATAAGACCCATTTTGAAAATCCCTCTCTCTGGGAACAAAGATTTTAAGGCGCATCGCCGTGGAGCTATTTTTAACACAGAAAAGCTTTTTACGAGTCGTATTTAGCCAATGTCCTTATAAGGAAGTTTTAGGCCCTAATCAGGCGACAATAGTAGAGCTTTCAGGCGTACTCTTGAAGCTCGCCTTTAATATTGATTAACGCAGAAGCTGAAATAATCCTTAAATAAGCCATTTTGATAATGCATTAAGACTTTGTTCTTCTATCTCCTCGCTTTGCTAAACTCGAGCCATCTCGGCCTCTTCCCCTTGAAATTTATGATCGGGATACGCGGGAATGTCAAAGTCAAAGAAGCGAACAAGGAGCCGAAAAAATAATCAAAATCCAGTTTTGCTTCTGATTTCAATCTTTGGATAAGAAAACAAATTGGGCGAATTGACCCTGCTACCGGTAGGTTGTTACCATTAAGCGTAAAGAAATACCAGAGGCCTAACAATATGCCTATAGATGCATCAATTTAGTATTAATAAACCTGATAAACTTAAGTTGAAAATGACGCAAAAATATAAGTACTACCGACGAGAAACTCTAAATCTGAAACCCTTGCTCCCGTCCGTCTCTAAAATTCCCTCACCTTCCATGACGTATACAATGCTTCCGACGTCGCCCTCCTTGATGATGAGGCTTCCCCTGGTGTAGTCCATCGGGTACATGCAGTCCACGATCTCCTTGATCTGGGTCGACTCCAGGTTCTTCATGAAGTCGTTGTCCATGATGGCCGATTTGATGAGGGTGCGGGATCTGGAACGAAGAAGAACATGGGGAATTATGAGAAGCAGTTTACATTTTAAGGTTGATGTAATATGGACTATTTTGGTTAAATTGTACTATATTTAACATTAGTATATTAAACAAGGTGTACACTATGTTTACACTTTAAAACTTGATGTAATATGGACCATTGTGCATTAATTGTACTATATTTGTATTTAACATCGTGTATTAAACACCAGGAAAGGTGGACACTATGCGTACTCGTATACTTGCCATTTCGAGAGGAAAATTCACTTAGTAATCTAACGTCTAAGAATAATATCTTATCATTGAATATGAATACAATTGTTGTTCACTCTTTCTTCCTCTGATTGACATGTTGCCTTGGCACCTGAATCCAAGATCGATATTCGAGGGAACGCCCAAAACGTGATACCTGTCAATCAAGCACTTGAGGTATAAATGGAGAGGGCAAGAACAAAATGGACCCGTAAACAGGAATACTTTTCTAAATATTGGTTCAGCCTTCGCTAATATTAATATCATGAGGGCTTTCTTTAATTCAATATTATACATTCACTCTCGCTTCCATGTTCTTTCATTAGAAAAAAAAGTCTTAAAATGGAGATCTTTTCTCCAATCCTCGAAACCCAACCCTAGATAAGAAATCTTTCTCGGTTTGTGTTCTTCACTCATTCGGTTTCCTCGCCCCCACAAAAGGAGAGCAGATGAGGTTGATGGTGTCAGTAGCCAGAAAACTTGGCATATTCAGATAACTGTAAGACGTACTAAGATTCATCAAAATACATTGTAAGATAGATATATTTATGGTATCCAGACTGCTAATGTAAAAGTTTCACTATGGTAAAGACCAAGGGGGTATACAATATAAAGACGAAGTTACTCCAAAAGACGATTTTAGTTCCAATGTTTACATAAACCAGTCCTGGTTGATTTTAAAACAGCGTATTGCACGACTTCTTCTTCTTTCTGAAGGACAAACGTTTTTTGTCGCTAATTTTTCTTCAAACTGTCAACACGGAAGTCAAGTGGGAAAAAGGTTTTATTTGTTTACAAGCAAATTTACACCACAGCTTTTTTAACACGTCTTAAAACTACCTAAGCAATAAAAACATTAATTCATAACTTTTAAAAGTTACGTAAATAAGACATTAGAGTCTCGAACCTGAACCTATTTCAAGTTATCGTATATACCTCTAGAACCACCCACCCCATTAAGTCATTTTATTTGTATTCCCTCTCTCCTGATAAAATAGACACAACGACACATGTTCCTCTACTTATCTATTATCTATTGCCAATTTCACCTTGAAAAGACTCCATTTTCAGCTTTAATTGCCTCCTGGAAAAGAGTTTTCGCTGTCTGGACGCTTGCAGCGTGACGCTATTTTTCTCAAGTAATTTACGCAAAATTGTAGGCCTATGAAAATACACGTTTTACGCAATTACGTGTTTATTTTGATTGTCGAAATGATGGCTTATTTCACTGTCTAGTTTCATGTTCAACCACCATAAAAATACAATTATGCATGACGATATTTTATGCCTTAATATCCGGCTTAAGAAGCAATACCTACGCTCGAATATATCGTAAATTGAGTCTTTAACACGGTGTGGGTTTTGCTCATTTTATTGCCATTTTCAGCATTGAGAATTATCATTACTATTATTAGCAGCGAGCGGCATAAATCATCCGTCTCTGAAAATTGAGAAGGAAACCAGTTATAACGTTATATGCACTAGAATGGGTCGTATTAGCCAAAATAAACCATGTTTTGCACTCATAATCAAGTAAGAATGGTAGATAAATCAACTTATGGTTTCTGAAATTGGAAACGGAGAGGTGGAGTCTAGTTTGGGGCCTTTTCGTCTCAGTTGGATACGGAAATAATGATGGAATTATTATTATTGCAAAGTTAGGACACAATTAAGGTATTAAAACGTGAAGTGAATAAGGATAAATCTGCCCAATAAAGAACCAATTTTGACCTCCAAGCTAAGATTTATTGTCCCCTATTATGGTTTAATTCCTTCCCAAGAAAATTTATAATTATTTTACGATAATTATAACGTCATGAAACCAATTTCTCGCTTAAAATATATTCTCCCATAGTACAAACATTGTGAGGCTATCGACGAATTTCAAGTCTATCACAAGATAGTCGAATACAAATGGTTCATTAAAGCCGAAAAAGAAATAGAAGAAGGCCTCTGATCTCTATTGAGAGAGGAAAACATTGCGCTGATTGATTGTGAAACGCAGTGCAAAACATTTATAACATTTTAGCCCAATTGGTGCATATAATTCCATTGTCATCCCACAGCTTGTATCAAGAAGTCGGGAGTAGGTCTTAACAAGGCTATCAGTTTGTGTTTCTTTCTTTCTCTTTCTCTTATCCAGAATAAGGAAGCCGAGGGCCGACGAATCATAGTTCTGCTAAGGCTTTATTGTATTCTTAAACCATTCTTAAATACGTTTAACAGAAAATTATGTGTAATCAATCTACTTTGACTATTTTATTAGTTGTAAAGAACCAAGTCATACTAGGGCTTAAGAATGTTCAGAGGGATAAAAAGTATCTACACATCACATTGCATTTGCGACGAAGAGAGAATCTTAAAAAGGAGGAAAGGATAAGGCCTCTATTTATGGCGAAACCCGAGTATGTGACAATGAGGAAAGATACTTTTCCAAGCAAGAAATAATCCATAAACTTTCGTTAAAATCACTAAAAGCGGGTTTGTTATAAAAACATATCCAAATGCATTTATTCATATCATATGCATTCGTTTCCTCTACACAACATTCATATAATCCTCTGCAAAGCAGGCCTTAAATTGGCATATCAGTCGGATATACAACAGTGGTTTATCTACATTTCAATTGCCTTTATCCAGAGTCCACTGTGCCAAGTAGGATGTTATGCAAATTGACACCGGAGGAGACGATAACGTCAGATAGAGGAAAATCGTTTTTGCTTCAATTCTTGGAAATAACAAACTAGGTCGATTGGCTAATTATTCTTATCCGATAGAACTATTGTGATGCGTATAAAGTACAATATATACGACGTGCTTGTAGAGATTGCACACTTTATGGCTGCGATTAGTAACGCAAAACAGACACCATTGTAGGCCTAATTTACCTTTAATATGAGCGTGAATAAGCTCGTTTAATGCAGAACCAGCGCTTAAAGTAGTGATCATAACCCTTTAAAGTGTGGGGAACGAGAAATGAAAGTCGGATTAAAAACCTGAATAATACGCCTGGGGCGAAAGTCATAAAGAAACTCTTGCAGGCATCTGAATAAGGTAGCGCATAGTTAGTGCGACAAATTAAGACTGAATTTCTCCGAAACTATGAAATAGGAATTAATTCGACAAGATATCTGAACTGGAACTAATGCGACCACACAGTATGAATAATTTCGAATTTTATTGTAGGAACAATTTCGACATTTTAAATTAGGTGATATTTCGATTTTTTTAAATGGAATTAATTCGACACCCTCAATAATAGGAAGTATATCAACCAAATTAAATTGAATCAATACTGATTGTTCTGTCTTACTGAGTACTTACTCTTGCTGGCTTCTATTTTATTAGTATAAATATAAATTTGTATGGCCTCAGTTAAAGAAAAAAATATGTAAGCTAGTATTATTAGAAACAGTTGGCCATGAGCTCAGGCCCAATAAAGTAAAAATAAGATACTATTCACTGATGATAACTTTAACAAGTTAAACTAAAAAAATTAAAGTAGTATTTCTTATTAAAATAGTCCCTCCCTGGATTAAAAAAGATTATTATAGAGATATTACATTTTCTGAAACAACATACTTATGTATTTTTAGCCCCTACCAGCTACCGTGGCTTCCCTATGATTTGTCGAAATTATTCTGACTTTTTAAATTCGGAATAATTATTGTGCTGTATATGTTGCTGTCGAATTAGTTCCAAATAACAAAAACTGTCGCAGTAGTTCTAGTTTCAATTCGAATTAATTCTTATTGGACTGTCGCATTAATTCTGACTTGGTTGTCGCACTAACTGGTGGATTCCCTGAATAATGTTTAGGAAGAAGAATTTACCGGAAATACTATTCCAAATAGTAACATGACCTAAGATGAATAACGTAACCGGTAAGTTTACGTCACCTTATAAGAGTAAAAGTAAGAAATAACCCGTTCAAAATGAACTAAATACGGTAAATTTTACTTGCGAATTGCATTAAGTACTCATGATTCCGATCTGGTTCGTGACCGACTTTCTCCATGTTCACGTTACAAAAGTGGATTGTAAAACAATTGCCATTCGGCCTTGATGGCTATAAAAATAAGAGGAGGAAACTAGACTAGATTGTTTTATGTGGATCAAACATCTGAATAAAATACGGCTCTCTCTCTATTTGCCGTAACAATATTGCATAGATTGAAAAAGGATCCAAGATGGTAAAACAATAAAAAGAGTTTTAAGGTTAAGGTGAAGCATGAAAGCTGAAAAGTTAATACATTTTAATGCTCTCATAAGTTGAATTAAATCGACGTTTTAATGACCCAATAACGATAATAATTATGTCCTTATCTGGGAGGATATTATCGAGGTAATTTATATTAATGAGTCCAAATTACTGGCTCAACCCTTGCCCGGAAAAGGATTTGATGGCTGTAAATATTCCATATTAAGTAGAGACTAATTTAATAAGTCATTATCGCCGGAAGAGCGATTAAATTAATTTGAATGGGTAATTTGGGTTGATTATAATGCACTGCACAATGGACTGTCATGGGAATAAAATTCCCCAGAACCACTGTGATATTACAACCGCCTTAGAAACAAAAGGCTTCTACTCTCCTTTTAAAGCTCGCAAAATTGCAGCTGGAATACATATTATATCCCTTCTTTTAAGCCCTTTATAGACCTTCCTACTGCTAACAAATCGGGAACGGCGAGGAGAGAAAAAAAGAATGATATTTACGATGACAGGTCATCTTCAGATATGCTTTGGAAACCGGGCACTCGGCGCAAAATAACGCATTTTATACAGTTTTAAAGATCAATGGCATTGCAAAAAGTACACGTTGGACATTTTCATGCGCATTTTCGTTTGTTTTATCCCCATTCGTGCAAAAATTGCGGCTACAAATGGTCTTGAAAGTTTTGTTTGAACACACACATGGAAGAAGAAGGAAAGGGCGGAAAAGGAGAAGAAATAAATGGTTTTAAAGGGGAGAATGCGATTATTTGCTCTGTCGACAGATTAAATTAGATTCTTCTCGACAAGACTAAATTGTTTGAGATACGAAAAGAACGGAATTAATTTCAAGGAGTGTGTATAAATGTAATCTAAATATACTGATAAGTTGAAACACAGCCTTTACAAACACGCTACTGCGTTTAGTTTTTCTAAACCTTCATTACTATAGTCAGTTTGACAGTAAAACTTGTGCAGTAAATATACAGATCTGGGTCTCATTACCTGCTTCCCTTCTCAATCTTCTTAATAATCATCTCCTCAGGATTGAGAATCTTCTTTGTCGGCTCAGCCGAGATCGCAATCCTCTTCACCTTGGCCACGACAGACGAGCCCGGACTCGAAGAGCTCGAACTCGGACTCGCCCGGAAGGGACTCGAACTCCGCAACCCGGAACCGAGACTCTTCAACCCGAGACTGGGACTGCCGGGCGCCGCCTTTCCATCCCGGCCGGGCGCCTCCTTATGGTTGTCCTCCAGCACCATGGCCTGGATGGTGAGGTTCTGGGCCAGCTGCTGAGTCATCGGCTTGAGGATCTGTTTGAACTTGTCGAGTTCTGCTTGCATCGACCGGATCTGTTTGTCCCGGGATTGGATCTCCCGCTCCAGCGTGTGGATGAGCGAGTCGCGTTGGCGGACTTCCTCCATGCGGAGGCTCAGCGACTTTTGAAGGTCACGGAGGGACGACATGGTGATGATGTTGGCTGAGCAGGCTGGGTTTGAGGTGTTGGTTGATGTTCACGTTTGGAGGCCTTGATTCGGTTTATGGTTTTATCTCTGGCTCTTATAGTCTATTTCATTATTCTAATTACTACTTAATTCATATTTTAATCTAAACAAAACTAGAATATTTACGGCTTTGATGCAACACATTATAGCATGAACGACTAAAGAACTTTTGTCTCGCATTATAAAGTTTTCTTTGTAGAACTGTACACTTCTAGCATATCATGAGGCCCAGAAATATGATCCATTTCGAATGAATGCTCTTTCCCCGTCCCTCATTCTCCAAAACTTTAAGCCAATAACACCATATTTGCAAACAGCTTCATTCTGGCATTCACGCTATGCAGAAATTCTTGCATTTCCCCCCAGCTACGGTCAGAATTAAAGCTGGAATTGACCCCCATAGAGGCATGTTTATTGCACAAGAGACTCTTTGACAGCGACCATCAATAATAAAAAGATGCATTTCCAATTTCGATGCAAAACATTGGAAGAAAATCGTCCATCCGAATATTGAAATGCTCCAAAATGGATCAAATTCCATGTCAATCGGCAGTTAGTTGCCTATTAATAGACCCTTAATAGGAGAAAGGGAGACAGTAAAAACATCCAATTAAGAGTGGAAAATTGATTTTTGGTGGTAATAACTTGTTGATACCGTATACAATGAAGTTTAGTTGACATGCTTTAAACTTTGAACCGGAAACTGCGACCTCGTTTGAATAATTCGTAGTCATCGTTGTGTGCATTTTTCCATTTAAGAGACAATAACGTAGAGAAAAACATCCTTTATATATTCACAATGCAATGGATTCAATTTCAAATCTCAGTTAGAGACCCATTAAAATTAAAGTGAAGCCCATTTGTCCCCTTGTCTTTGTCAAATATAAAGATGTCACCCGCTTGCACCCAAAGCACTTAAAATAACCATTTTATGACGTCCTCTGCATATTTTTCAGTTGAGGAATTCTCTACGTGTGTGTTTTTGACACCATGCAATCAAATGAAAATATGCTGGAAATGGAAAAATGTGGCGAGAGGAGATTCATGGTGATCCATCATGAAAGGGACATCGGCAAGTTTTGAATGGAGAAAACATTATTTATCAGAATATACTTTCAGAATTAACGTTACAATGTAATGACTGAAGTGGTAAATTACGCTTGATTAACTAAGAAGTATCTCTAAATATTAATATTTTAATCGCCAGCCGATGTCCTGCATTGGAATTCCAGACTGCACAATGGATTCATGTCTTAATATATCATGCTAAATATAGATTCCAGTTTAATTTTAGAATTTTCCAGGCTCACTGTGGATCGGACATGAAAAGTGTACTTTACGGCCAGACATCTGAATTGGTCATTGGTCCGTTTTAATAATAAAATATGTTCTAAGCGACGAGCTTTTGTCTCCATTTTTAACCTCGAAATAGAAGCATGTGTGTGTACCCTGAATTCCTGAAAAAGCGTGCTTTGATTCACAAACTGGTTTAGAAGGTTTCTAAGGACAAAATGTACCACAGCAATGGCAGTGAAATTAATGCAAGGTTATTTAAGGAATACAGTAGGTATATTAGTGCCCATATGCCTGTTGTCAATTATTAAATAGAAACCCAATATATTTAGAGGGAGAAAGAAAACTTGGCAGTGGCACTTGTTGAAAAATTCTTGCATCAGGAACCGGAATATGAAAAATATATTTCAACATATGAACAGCCTCGTGGGCAGCAAATTAATAGCTTCATTCCAAGAGCCTTAAATATGTTTATATTACACACAGTCTCCGAGTCTCTGTAATGCACACTTTGAATAGAAAGAGTAATGTTTTGACATCTTTGCAGATATTGTTTGCAAAGGTATTCAATCAAGACAATATTGTGTCAACTCTTTTCAAAAGGCCATTTTTACACTCGGTGCAAACCTTAACAATGCACGAAAGGGATTCAAGGATTTCACATCATTAGAAAATAATGGAGTGTGATAGAATGAAAAGAACACAACAATTGGTCACAACAATAGAGATCGAGTAATGAGGAAATACAAACAAGCCCGACTAAAATATGCATTCTGCAGTTATGCATACTTGACTTAAATTGCCCTCTTCATATGCGCATTAAGTTTTTCTTCGGGGTGCCCAATATTTGGATCATGACCACAGGGAGTTTTAAAAAAGAAGCACCTTGGGCAGATTTCACACAAGGGAGGGGAGAAAATTGCTGGATCATGGCAGGGTTGCCATTTTGGACATTGAGAACATAATTTGCTCATATTATCTGCTTCATAGCTATGTGAATGGTGTAAAATATGGCATCCCTTGTGCACATCACGCCCTCTTTGTGTGAAATTTGATCAAAGAACTAAAAATCGGCAGTAGGAAGATTGGATTTTATTGTTTTTCTTCTGAAAGAAGCTTTTTATCTCTTTCTTGAAAATTGGGTGGAATTAAGGCCAATCAATTGAAATAATCAAAGCTATAATCCCGCGATAGGTTTCCAAACCCCAATTTTAGACAATTTTAAATCCAAATAAGGAAAAAAGGTTGGGATATTATTTCCAAGAATGGTAGCAATGGGGTAGTTTAACCCCAAACCAAACACAAAAGCCGAGTAAGTCGATAATGCTATGCATACAAAACTCTTAAAACGTTGAGCAAACATGGCAGGTAAAATATTGACTCTTTAGACGTGAATAAAACCAACATGTCTATTATGACGTCAAAACGAGGGGATATTTTAGGGACGAAAAAGGACACATTTAAGAGGGGTAAAATATGACCAAAACGGGCAATCTTGAACCAGCACCCTTTACAAAAACTCCCGACATTCTCTATCGAGCTATCCAGGTTATATCAAGATCGCTGCTTAATATGTGATCAGGTGCATAAAACTACTTGACCATGTCTTAAAAATCTACTCGTTTCAGCTCTTCATTAAAAAGTAAAACCAGGTGTGTCAGAAATACGTAAAATAACTCCCCTCTATTTTTAAATACAGTATACGGTCAAGGTCTGGCGTACTCTTCTTAACAATGCGTTTTATGACTTAATATGGACTTCATAGACACATTTTTGACACATGAGGAAAAATGCGTTTTTATTCCAGTTATGGTGGCAAATATGGAGGCTTGTACTCTGTTGAAATTGATTAACTGATGTATCTTATACGGTTAGAGTGCAATCAGTAATGCATTGCAAGTACAGCCTCCAATATTACCCGTATATTTGAACTGCAAAGCTCTCCTTTAAAGTGTTCTGTTTACGCAAAGAAACTCGCACTGAGAAAGAACGAGTGTTTATTTCCGTTTTGACTTTTCCCTGCCTTTGAACTGCTCTCAGAAATGGAAACATAAATTGCTCAAAATATGCATGTGACGAGTTTAAAACAGGGTGAGAAATACATATCTATAAATATAATAATGTAAGCAATCACAAATCTACATGTCAATGAACAACCATAATTACAGACAACTTGTAAATTTGTTCACTAAACTTTCAATAAGCATAAAAGGATACACACACATTTCCAAAAATGCACCCTGTATGCACCACCCAGATGTTCTGTATATAATTATGCCTCAGATAAAACTCTCTGACTGCAGCTATTAAATCTTCTCCATTTTCTGTTGATCTGTTGGAATCATAAAAACGAGCTTAAAAGACACATTCCCCAAATCTTCACTTCTTCTTCCAATCAACTTCATTAATCGTCAAGTTTTGGAAGCATCTCAAATAGCTCAGCCATAAATAACACCAGGGATGACAGAATTTGTGCTTGCATTAATATGGTATTATTAGACTATAATAGCCCAATATTAACATAAATGTCATCCCCTGCAGTCATTAATCGACACTTTTTACACCCATCTGAACAAGTTGTTTGAGGATGTAAAGACACAAAAACGACGTGTCTCAGTCTCCGTAAAATATATAGATCACGCTATCCTTGAAGTAGAACTTGCTTGATTTCCTTCCGTCAAACACAGTGGATTAGCTTTACTTGTAGGTAGTATACTTTATATTTAACATTCTAAATCAGTGTAAACAGAACCCAATGTTGTTCTTGTCGTTCTTTATGTAGAAGGAAGGATGAACTTGATACGTTGTAATTATAGGGAATTAGAAGGTTTTTGTTACCCCAGCTAAACTGAACATAAATCTTATAAAGCAGAATTGAAAATATCATTAATATGTCTGTCACCAATATAATCTGATATTGTTATACGTGTAAATGCTCATATTATGAGGGTATTTGGGATAAAAATAGACGAATTGTATGTTTCAAGGGTAAAGCCTGTAGTGTATATACAAGTGTATGTTACGAGTTATATATTAAGGTTCTTTTTAACTGTACCTATGTATTTTAACCGGTTAAAACTTGACTCAAAAAGCAAGTAATATGCTTCAAGAAACTTAAGGGTGTGTAAACCCCTTCTATGATACTACGGTCAAAGAAATATAGGGTGTGGTACAGAGAAGGGTTAGAAAAAGAGCTGTACTAAAAATAGTGCCAAGGGCAAAAGTTGCTTATAGAAATATTTAGAGCAATATGTGTTATCTTGAAAGTAGAAAAGCGAAAGTAACACATTTCTAGGAAGATATTTTAGGTCAGTGATGCATGGATATAGGAAATATTGTGATAAAATGTTATGAGCAGCAATAATCTATTCCGCTCATGTCTCTTTTCTATATTTGTAAGGAGAGCAATATAGAGAGCATAGTTGTCGTAAAACAATAAAAGGCGGATATTGAACCAAGAACAACCTGGGATGGAAATATCTCCATTGCAATGTTAAAATATAATGTATTATGTCTAAAAATGTAGAAAATCTTGATTTCAAGCTTACTTATAGCATTAGAATACAAATTAAGAAATATAGGGGCTGCCTATAGTAGAGGATAGGTCCGATAGGACAAAATAATTCCTTAAGTAACTTAACAGTAATTTTACTGTGACTATTTTTAGCGATTTTTTCCCCCGTCTTCACATTTTTCGCTCTTTCCGTCGTCATCAAGAAGGCATCCGTCCTCCTCCTATCTTGCAATGTATCATTTCCAAGCGACCGCTGCGGCTTCGAAGCAGTTTTTGCTCCTTCAGACGCCCACGCAAAAGTGGAACAAGGCTACCATTAGAATTGTGGTCCGAAACTGGCACTAGGGACGTTGCAAGAAGTTTATGCACCCTTACAGTACTACAAGTGCAAGTTATAGTATTTTATATGCCTTATATGCCACATATTGTCAAGTTAAGTAATAAAGGGTAAAAGTTCAATCCCGTTGTTATCTTTGACACGTTTATTGACTTGTACATGCGATCAGCGGATTGATTGGGTTTTAGCACGAGCTGAATGAGCAAGATTGCTCAAATTGGAAATCCTCCTAATAAACATATCAAAAATTGAATTGCTCTGACCAGAATATGACATATAAACTAAATCCATAGATCTTGTAGATGCCGTTTTCAGCTCTATGCCTTCTCTCCCACCATATGTCCCGACATCATCTCACCACAATAATATGCATTAAGAGATCGCGTGTCTGCCAGCCAATCTTTCAATGTGTATTTAGAAAACATATAAACGGTAAACGGGAATTAGAAGGGTCTGACTGAGCATATAAAGACATCTCCTTTGCTATTTGTGGCTCAAGTTAAGAGTTTTTGGCCAAATAGTGTTTATGCTCTCATATACATTTCCAGAAATAGTTTAGAAGGAGGAGGGTCGAGATATGTGTCAAAGATTCCAGATTCGTTTTTGTCAGATGAGAGATGGATTCTTGGTTCGGAGGCGCGGCAAATGGAGGAGGCTCTTGTGCAAAAAAGATTTTTGCCGACACCTGATTAATTTAAAATGATGTCTGTCAAGCGTCCAGAGCCTTGCAATGAATTAAGTATCGTTTAACCCCCCGTATTACATCTAATGAGCTAAATCACTTTTGAAGAGAGGCTCATTTCCTAAAGTAACATCAATTTTCTCAGCCCGTAATTGTATGTAATTACATACATGGCTTGCCTTTCATAGACGTATTAAATTATGCCCAGAAAGTACAGTACTTCAATGGTATCTGTCGAAAAGATGTGTGGTATTATTACTTGGACTCCCTTTGGACGGAGGTTTCAGTTCTGCTCAATAATTAACCCATATAATTCACTGGAAAAGAGGAATGCCTATCAAATTAGATTCAAGCAAGTAAAAAATTATCTCTCGAGTCTGTATTTGCAAGTTTTACAAAATATAATATTTTGCAGCTTTTTTGCTGTATCTCTCTCACCCTTCCTTCTCCCTCGTTCCTCCAATTAGCCGTTGACAATAATTAAGGTCTTGTAATTACCGCGGTAAATTAGCCACGGAGGCTCTTTATTATGATTATAATACAGCTGCGCTTTTTTGCAAAAAAAAAACATAACCATTTTTTGGCTTCATTAAAATTTGCTCTTATGTAAAACAATGCAAATTTCATGCTATCTACCCCTACAGGATATTCTTTAATCGCAGTCATTGCTTTCGTTAAAGTCACTGCAAAGACCAACAAACCATAATGGAAGACATCCCCAAACCGATCGAGACAACCACTGAACATCAACCAAACGTCTGATAATGGCACCTCTTAATCACTGGTAACAGCAGTCCACAAACACACTTAATTCACTTTGTATAAACACTGAATATTCTTCACTTGTGAGCCCAATCACCCCGGTTCCGAGACTGAGGCCTCCGACTCCTAACGTCACCGGCTGAGCGGCCGCCCGGCGAGCAAAGGTGCGTTTTCACGGGAGCGCTTTGCGTTCAAGGAAAGAGGAGGAGAAATGTGGAGGGAAAACCGTACAAGGCATAAGTTGCTTGATGAACTGTATATAAAGAGTGTATTTGTATATATAAATAGGCCAAACAAATTATTTAGTGTCAGTTTTGCAATCCCTAATGACATACATTTGAAAGCATTGCGTTCACTATATAAAAAGTGTATGCTTTGCTTGGTCAAGTAACTCAAGTGTTTATTAATTAAAACTTAAAAGTTGCCACTTGACTGTTTTAAGAATAATTAATTGCTACTTGGTCATATGTGTAACATTTAAATATAAACAGTTGACACTCAGTGTGTGTTGCAATCTTTTCAACCAAGTGGAATGAAGGCTAAAAAGGATTTAATGCAAAGGAGAAACAAAAGACCTTTTAGCAAAATACACAACACAGTGGTTTCATGTCTTAGAACAGTGAAAGTAAGGGCTCCCTCATATTTTGGATTAATTACTGCGAATCTTATGTGTACACAGAGATCTTCATCAGAGCATATTTAAAGGAAAGTTGACAAATATGCTTGCAGCAAAATATATCTTTTACTTTTTAGCATCAGCAAGCACATCAAAATGAAATATTTTAAGTTGAAAAGATGAACTAAAGAATAATATCTTCCGGTTCTCACATCATGCTAAGCAGAGATTAAAATATCCTAAAAATAGACACTTGAGAAAATGCAGATGCTGCCTTTACCTGAAACATGTAATATTTTAAGGGCAAGTACTAGTTTAAATCAAATCTTTATTCTGGATATTAATACGCCACCGAATTTTCCAAAGCCGCTTGTTCCAATAAGCGCATATTTTGCCCCGAATGCCAAACCCTCTCCGTGAATATACTTCCCCAAATCCTCTTTCCTCCTCCTACGCTCGTATAAATTTCTAAGACAACGTTATTATTAGGCTATAATCATCATCATCATTCGGCCGAAGGAAGCCAAAAATAAATTGAGAGGACGAAAGAGACACCCACTGGAGAAGGAGAAATATTGTGGAAGGAAAAGGATGACGACAGATAGCTTTGAGCATTAAAACACAAAGAAAATAGCATTAAAAATGTTAAGAAATGTCATTTCATGTGTCATTTATGATACAGGATACTGTTGGTACGACGAGTTTTATATTAACAAAGACTCTAAATGACCTAAAATTGTTTTAGAGAAATTGGTATTAGCATTATACTCTTAAAGGTAATTCTCCAGACATTTCATTCCCCACTTAATTAATTATAAGCCACCTTCCCAAAAAGGCTTTTCTTATCCATTGAAATTCTCATGATTCGTTTATCCTCCGAGTGTGAATTAACACTTTTCTCTGGTGACTTGCCCTCGGCTGTTTCCCACTTAAAATTGGTATAAAAAGGGTCGTCGTCGATCCTGGAAGCGGTTTTTCCCATAACAATATCATCATCAATTGCCCATTTCAGGAGAAGAAGACAATTAAAGGGGAAGGTTTCTAAACAAATGATATAATGTCAGTGTCAAAATTAATATAGCATAAATTAATTTGGTTAGATCAACAGCAAAAGGCTGATTTTTTTAAAGGCCTTTTATTTGCTGCGGTCCCTTAAGAAACCTTGAATATGATGATGTTCAGATACTAATTGAACCAGTTATGATACTACTTTTAGCATAAAATGAGTATATTACAAATCTTCCCTTTAACTAATCCCAGCTGGAACCCTGCTGAGAACATGTCTGAAAATTCATTCATAAACAGACACAATATTTGTTTCTATTTCTGCAGAAAAGGCGAGAAAAAGAAGAATTTGAATTATTAAGATGATGGGATCGGATTATGAATTCAACACGCCCTTTATTTGGAAAGGATGAGAGGGAAATAAATTATAAAACAAGCAAAGTAAATAAACATGTCACAGTATAAGGATAGCAGGATAGGAACATACTCTGAGTCTAATATTTATGGGAAATTCAAAGCTACTTAGCATATAGCAACTTTCCAAAACAAATGTCAAGAAAAAGACAGTAAGTAAAGATTGCAATAAAGGTCTTCTTAATCTTTGAGATGTCTCACTTTCAAGAGCTTCCAACGCCTCCTGAAGCCTGAAGGTGTTCAAAATCTTACCAAAATATAATAACGTAATATCCAATAATCTTGTCAGGACCAAAATATTATCCTCAAGGCTCAAAAGCTATAGTGCAAAGTTTTGTTGCATGCCCTTTACCCATATTAGGACTATCTTGATATTGGATCCAAAACTTTATCTTTGCAGAAGTTAGGAACCTATATTGTCAATGAAACTTAAGTTTTATAAACAAAAATAAATTTATAATATTTACTCTAATAATATTAATCATTCAAAAGCTATTTCCTGCCTCTTCAAACTCTTCTGCCAGCTCGTCAAAAAAGGGCTGCTGCCAATGTTCTAAATGCTGATGGCTATTTTCCATCAGGTCTATAAAGAGCGAAAGTACTTTGCCTGCATAGAAATGAGATGAATTAAAGTGGAAATAAACCGATGATCTCATTTTCTTAAAAGACTTGAACGCAAAACAAAACCAATATTTAACATTAAAAGGTTCAACATTGCATCCAATATCATATTAAGTTAAACCTATCGTCCGTTTATTGGTCCAGATCGAAACGTCCAAAATCGGAGTCTGCTTCCTAATATGATCTATTTATATGGACTTGGGGGAAAACGACGCTGCTGTCAATATATCTGATAGGAAGTTTATTACAAGACGTTCTGAGGCAAGTAGCCTTTTAAAGATTGACTAGACAATCAAGGACTCTTATATTGTCTAAAGGGCAGTTTATATGCCGTAAATGTAACACTATAAAATAGTGTTTAAGTCCTCAAAACCGTGATGGAATATTGCTCCAAATCAGTCTGATTACGGCTTGCATCTCTTCTTGGAAGAGAGAAATAAATATCCGAGTCAGACACACTTAATGCCAATTATTCAGCAGATTTCACCCTTTTTTCACATAAGGAAAGAATGCAAACGTGTGCTTGCATTTAAGCGGCTTAGGGAGAGAGAGAAGAGAATTTTAGTGAGCAATAATTAAAGTCATTGCATTTTGGATCATTCAATGCTTGCACCAAATATGGAGCGGTGACGAAGATTATATAGGTACAGCTATGCAGGAGATTTAAAGTTTTGAACCAATGCAGAAAGTAGGTACTATGACTATGTAAAATAATAAATTCACTGAATGCGCTCAATGATCAGTAGTATTGGATGACAATTTCTCCAATGTCTAATCCAGATAAAAAAGTGTATCTATGAAAATGTCCTCTGCCATGACTCATCTCTTTGTCCAAGATGTCCGTGGTGAATACCCACAATGCATGTTTTATGCGTACAAAAAGTCTGATAAACACAAAGGTGCAATAATAGTGGTATAAAATTTGGAAGAAATAATCAAACACATGCCTTGATGGACACTTACAAGTAATTTACTCAATATTATATAGTCATAAAATACTAAATCAAAGGCTGAAGTCAAAGTTTCATCATATGATATTTAAGTTAAACTCAAAGCCCCTTCCTCTATGATCTCACCATATATTCCCCTTGCATAGATCTCTCATCCGATCATCACCACCCCACACAAGGAAAGAAAAACAACAGCAGCGCAAAAAGCGGGGTAAAAAGGGCGCAAAAAGCTGGGAGCGTGGGCGAAGGAAGAACAAGAAGAAGGGAGTTTTATCTAAAGACGGTTTCTCCATTTCTTAGTACACGACCAAACAGAAGTAGATTAATAATTGTAAATAGTTGGTATTAGAATATTCTCCTTAATTGAAACAATATTGCATGCAATATTTAAAACATTTTACTCAAAGGGGAATAAATATGCTTTTACCAACGATCTTGCTGCTATTGACTGCTATTGACAAGAAAAATGTATTGTTTTAAGATATTTAACCGGGAGACTTTTAATGGCCCAGAGAGATAATGTAGAACTCTTTCTCTTTTCCAGCCCCTTTTGCGGCCTACATTATAGTCGTGTGCCTTATGAAGAAAGAAGAAGGCTTCAATGGCATGGCAGCCTAGGACTTTTACCAGATGAAATATATAGAAAATAACAATAAATGAAGATTAGGCTTGTCATATCCGTTATAAATTATAATGTGTCAATTCTTGTTTCGGTAACTAAATTATACTTGAATGTATTTTACAAAGTACTGTATTTAATTTTAACAAAATAATAAAAATTGTAACACCGTTTTTCCCATACAAAAAGAAACATCCTTATACAAGAAACATAATAATAAACTAGAGAGAAATTAGATGATCATCAATGGCACAAAGCCGACCGACATTGAACAATCTCTAACAAAACAGATCACTTCCGCCTTACTTTCCTTAAAAGTACAATATCATGATCGATGGTGGAGAAGAACAAGCTTAAAGTGACTTCAAATAACCCCTTAAACCCACTCCTCATGTTTATCTTTTTATTCCTTGTAAAGACACAAAAAGAGGAAGAAGAAGAAGATGGAAAACACGGATTTTTCACCCAAGGGTAAAAACTTCTTTAAAACGTGTTTTGCTCCAGTTTTTATTCCTTCAACTTTGATGCCGGATTTGGGGTGATCTGAGTGGTTGAATATTAGCATTAAGTTGCCAATAGTTGATATTTAGTAGTAATCCAATTAGTCAAAGTGGGCATAAAGCAGGCCAAATCGTGCACCATATTAACATTATTGCTATACCAGTTTATTGATAATGAGAAACCATTGCTTCTCTTTATAACGTGTCTTTTATTGTTATTATGTATCTCGGGCTAATAGCCTTTGGCATCCATCTTGAGTTTGGCAGGTTATATAAAATGTGTACACATATTAGGTACAAAGAGACGAGCATAAGAAGCTTTGATAAAAACATTACAGCCTTACTATTATAATAGACAACTTACTATATTTATCTTTTGAGTAAATTAAGCCACAACCTTGAAGTGCAGTGATACTTACAAGTCCAATTTTAGATTATCTCGTACAATAAATTCCTATTTTAACGTTGCATTGTATTGACATTGTGTGCTTACCTATAACAGAGAGGATACGACAATGGCATTAATAACAGTGACTGGTTCGTTCTCGGAACTCCCAAAACTCCCTCAATATCAACGTTTGAATTCATTTGTTTGCAAAAAAATCCCCTCCGCAAAAATCAATCACGAATCTTTTGTGGCCGAGGGTTGGAACGGATTTAATTTGAAATATAACGGAGCATGAATCAACGTACTAGAAGTCTAGAAAGTATGGATCAAAACTTTAATAATCACTCATACATGCAACAAAATTGGCTAAATACAAAACATTACACAACTACAAAAAACCCTTGAGACCTGGCTAGGTGGACCCATTACTGTAGTAGTCCCCCTCATAGACAAGGCCTTATTAGCACAGAAAGACATATTTATTTAACAGCATTTCAACTGGATCTACTCTGACGAAATCAATCATTATTCCAATTAATCATCTGTCTGACAAAATTCTTGTAAACATCGGAAACCCGACCTGCAATTTCATAACGTTTTAAACCCTTCTAAATGACGTTATATAATTAATACTCTTTCCCGCCTTAAAATGAAATACTGGCCATGCTCAAGCCTAAAATCGCGTTTAATCTGGTTGAGTGTGATATTCGGACAAGTGCTGGCGATGGAAGGAAAGAACAAGATTATGACGGATGTAAAAGAGAGCACGGAGATTAAAGAAGAGCACAGTGGTTTGGACGGGGCAGGGACGGGGAAAGTCACGTATCTGCTTATAAGGTGAATTTATTTGCTATTTTATAAAACATTCACTTTATCTTTTTGTAGTAACTGACTGCTATTATGAAAAAGAAAAAGAAAAGAATCTATACCTTTTAGTGGGTATACGAATTTTACTTTAATAAATCACTGAATTATATATGTAGGCTAGATGGCAAAGGCGCACAATTAACAGATATTGGTATGGACAGTGGCGAACATTTGAGCACCAGCGGACCCAGCGGTAAAGATAACGGTAAATCTTCGAAGCCATGTTAATCTCCATATTACAATTATTATTTAATTATCGGATTGATAGATAATGGCGGTGTTGGTGATGGTCCATTACCACCGGAAGCCAAACCGAATAAATCATTGAGGTGATTGTACATTTTACTATATATTTTAATTAAAAGACGTTACTAGTACAATTCTTTTACAGAGCCTTAAAGAAGGTACGTAAGATAGTAAATGAACATTGATCCAACTTAATATTGTTAACTCCACACACAGCCCAACGATAAAAAGTCCCACCACCACCGCCGTCGTCACCACTCGCACAGCAACAACAACAACAACTACAACAGAAAGAAGTCCATGCGAAACCTGGCAATCGGCAGCAACAAATACGGACATGAATATTATAGGGCGGGTAAAGACAAGCAAAATAAACAGTATGGGCATAAGGAGACCAAGTATGAGAGTTACGAAGAGGCCCCAAAGAAGAGCTATGAGGCCCCAAAGAAGACCTATGAGGCCCCAAAGAAGAGTTACGAGGTTCTAAAGGAAAGCTATGAGGCCTCCAATCTTGAGAGCCCGAAGAGCTATGAGAAGGGCAATGGGATGAAAGGGTGGGATATGGAATATAAAACTACATACACCACAACCACAACCACAACTACATACACCACAACGACAACCACAACTACATACACAACAACAACGACAACAACCACAACAACGACAACGACGACCTACAAGACCTACAAAGAGACGATGAATTGGGAAGG
>LR139512.1:0-34970 GCA_900659605.1 Tisbe holothuriae | reverse complement strand
CATTTGTTGCTATTAGTCCCAATAGTACCGCATAAAAACAATGTAATTGAAAATTACCAGCCATGTCTTTGCATTAAAAACATTCACTTTATGTATTTACACACTTTCTTTATGGTTCCTTTGGAAATTAATACCACAGAGCCACAACTCTTACTAATTTTGCTGTAGAGTTGTGCATTTGTTGCTATTAGTCCCAATAGTACCGCATAAAAACAATGTAATTGAAAATTACCAGCCATGTCTTTGCATTAAAAACATTCACTTTATGTATTTACACACTTTCTTTATGGTTCCTTTGGAAATTAATACCACAGAGCCACAACTCTTACTAATTTTGCTTTAGAGTTGTGCATTTGTTGCTATTAGTCCCAATAGTACCGCATAAAAACAATGTAATTGAAAATTACCAGCCATGTCTTTGCATTAAAAACATTCACTTTATGTATTTACACACTTTCTTTATGGTTCCTTTGGAAATTAATACCACAGAGCCAAAACTCTTATTAATTTTGCTGTAGAGTTGTGCATTTGTTGCTGTTAGTCCCAATAGTACCACATAAAAGCAATGTAATTGAAAATTAGAATGTATTTGGTACTACATACTGAAGTCTACAGCTTCAATACAATTACCAGAGTTGGTAATTTGTGGTCATGATTTGCTAAAAAAGTTCCTTGTCAAAAAATGTGTAAGTACAACATGGGGGATGCTTTTTTTGTTTGCCAGAATCAACAGAGAAGACCTTGTAACTTGTAATTGCAATGTTCCATGTGAAAGTAATTGTAATTCGCAATACTTGCAAATGTCACAACAGTATGGGTATCTTGTAATCTTGTATTCCTACCTAGATCGTAGAATGAAGAACATGGCCGCGTAGAATTCTTGCACTCATTGCATTGTTGCAACAAATGAGAAACTAGTTGTTTTTACTTCTACTTATTGCTTGCAACACATAAAGTACATAATATGCCCGCATTTTTCGTATCTAATTCATAACAAAACATCTGAATAGTTGGAATTTCCCTTACAAACGTAGCACACAAATGTCGGGAATTCCCCCCTCGAAGGTGTGTTTTTGAATATGATTAACCTTGCTCATAATTACCGTGCATTGCCCCAATCCACACACAGCAAAAAACGACGGAAGTGAGGCATTTTCCACGCAAACATTCCCTATCAAAACTCTTTGGAACTAGCACCCAAATCATGGACATCCTCTGATAACGAATTCATCATCAGTCCACAATGACAGCCCATCTAATCAGGACGCTGACCGCCGCCGTCATCATGACCGTCACCATGGTCATGACCGAGTCCCCGCAGCCAGTCATGACGCTGCAAATGCAGCTGCAGTCAGTGGCGCGGAATCAAGAGCAGCAGGAACGGATGGTGGAGCTGCAGAACAGGCAGCGGCTGCAGCTGGTGCGGGAGGAGGAGGAGAAGGTGTTCGGCCGGGCGGACAGAGCGGACGCGAGGATTCTAACAGTGAAGACGGCTGCAAAGGAGTTTGACGTCCCAATAGATGATCGTATACACAGAGAAGGAAAGGAGACGCTAGACGTGAGCAGTCTTGACCGCGCTGCAACACAGGAGGCCGCGCTCATCACCAGCAAGAGCACAGCCAGACTAGAGCTCGCACTAGCGCCCGTGTCCGTGTTCAACGCCGCGCCCGGCGCCATCGCGCACGTCCACTTTCTCCTCTCAAACATGGGCGCGGACAAGAAGTTCTACGTGAGCGCGCACGAGAGCTCCCCGGGCTCGGGTGCCGGCGACAGCATCACGTTCCCGACCGGGTCGTTCCTCGGCGCGAGCTCGCTCAGCAACCAGCAGGTCTTCCTCTACAGCAACAACACCGCTGTCGTCAGCGTGCGGCTGGACATCCCGCCGTCGGCGGCCGTGGGCACGACCCGCATCATCACGCTTGAGGTCACGCCCTCGGGCGGGTTTGAGGTGCTCAGCAGGCGGTTCTTCTTCGCTGTGGGCGACCGCGTGGACAATGACCGCGAGCCGCCGGTCTGCACCATCCGCTCCGACACCAGCCAAGAGCGGTGCGCGCTCTACAACACCGATGAGACATGCCACGGCGCCAAGTGGGAGGCGCAACTCGTGCTTCAAGACCGTGGCAGCGGCCTCCGCTCCATCGAAGAGATCCCGGTCGTGTACCCGTCCTCCAACCAGTTCTTCTCCAAGGACAACTTCATCATCGGCACCCAGCTGGACGCCGAGTTCTTCTTCTCCGCGTCGTGCTGCCTCCGCCGGTTCGTGCTTGACGTGCAGGACGTGGCCATGAATGAGGTCGCGTGTCCGGTGGGGCCGAGTGTGCTCAGGGATGACGTTGTGGTTGTTGACGCTGCCGGGTTGGGCGGCACGACGATCGGGATCATTGTTGTGGCCGTGGTGCTGGTTGTGGTGTTGTTGGTGGCCGTGGTGGCGTTTGTCGTGGTGCGGAGGAAGCGGAGGATTGAGTTGGAGGAGATGCGGTCGCTGCCGCAGAGGCGGTGAAATGGAAAACATTAATCCGAATATGTGATCATTGCTCGGTAAAGTAATATGTAATATGTCTTAGAAATCGGTATAGTCACTAAAGCTGCCATAATCCATGATTTGTACTGTTTATACGAAGGTTTCACATATTATGCTAATCAAATTCCGTGTATGAGGTCCCTTGAACTGTGCAAGAATATAATCGTTGGGAATGAATATGTTGTTCGAAAATGCATCAAAGTGAAATAAACCAAGCTGCTCATTGAAATAATCTGTGCTAAAATTGTTGCCTTATTCCTAATTTATAGACCTTCAAAACATGTTGACAAAATCGATAGTGGGAAATTACTTCAAAGAGACTTTGTGGCTATAAACTATAATAACTTCTTTGGAAAGGTCGCATTTAGAAGAAAAAGTTTAATGCCGATATTTTGGATATTTCGCGTGGGCAGCAAACAAAATAAATATTTAGAAATAGGAATGAAGATCTTCATTAAAATGAGTTATTTGTGTTAGCGACAGTGAGACCTTTAAATAAACGTGCTCTGAAGAAGCTGTCGTTAAACTCATTGAGTAGTGAGTTTAGTAGATTATTTTAAATAATACAACATACGAGCAGCTGCTGCTTGAGAAGTAGATTTCACTTTATGACGTCGTAGATCAGAAACAAACTCTCCACTCACAATGTTTACTCATCGAGAGTGTAATTTTAAGCGGTGCGTGATTCACTCCTCTGATAAGAACTTGACAAAACAAGCCTCAGATAATAAATGAACAACTTTTAAAAAGAAAAAGGTCGCACTTTTATTTCCATCTAGTTATTATTTGTGTCTATAAATGAATGTGATACATCATGAAAATCTCCAACTTTAATAAAAACACTTTGCTAAATTATGAAAAGAAAGGGGTTGAAAAAAGCAACATATTTTGTCCAGTCCGTCTAAAGGTTATTAAACCTCATTGGAAAGGGGTTAAAAAGTCCGTCTAAAGGTTCCTCCTGCTCTCGATCTCATTGGCCACCTGGCAGTTGACGCATCCGCCGCAGCACCAGCCGCAGAGACAGTCACCGCCGGTGCTGCCGTCAATGTCGTACCGCTCACGGACGCGCGTACGCAGCATGGCCAGCGGGATGCACGGCACGAAGCACGTCAGCAGGTAGTAGAGCAGCGGGGACTCGCCCAACCGGTTGGCGTTCTGGCATACCAGGCATGGGAAGCAGAATGTACCGCATAGGCCTGTAAACATGATATATATATACAGGGTGACCCATATGTGTTTTATGAGTAATTCTTGAAATTTTCAAGGAAAATGTAATTCTAGAGGTAATTTAGGTGTAATTCTATGTTATTGTAATTCCTAGATTGACGTAATTCTAGACTTTCCCAAATAAAGGTAATTGTAATTCTTGCTAAATAAATGTAATTTCCCAATGCTTGGATATGTACATATACAGGGCCGGGTGCTAAACTAAATTCCTCATAGCTCGGAAACCACTGGCCAACCAACAAATTTATTAAGTTCAAATTTAAAAATAGGTACTTTTTACATTATAAAATGCTAGTCTCACTCCTACTTATGGTCATAAATGACATGATTCTCATGACATATTAAAGGTGCAACTTACAGTTCATTGGGTTTCCCAGGCAGCCAAAAGTGCCGTGTATAAAGTCTCCCTCTCCCTTTCCCTCTCCATGCCCCTGGCCTTCTCCCTCGCCGTGTCCCATTGTGGTGTTATGTCGAGTCTTCGCTGAGCACCCCCAAACGAGAGACTGCAGAGTCTGGGCATCGGATTTATACGAGGAGGTGAGCCGCAATCTAGAGATAAAGGCTGATGAAGCTCTAAAGCGGCATTTTTTGGAGATAAGAAGAAATGTTGCAAAGCCCTTTCGATACCCGACAAATTAAACTGTTGAAGGTCTTGTGCAGGAAGGCTTTTGTCTATGTTTTTAAAAGTTAACAATTAAGAAAATTTAAGTATAAATATTTTCCTATAACAATATTATATAAGACATGTTCTAAATAGTTCAATTTATCGTAACATTCATTTATGTTGCTGAGAAAAGGTCAGAGGTGTAAGAAATATAATCTCAGTTGTAAATAATTCTCTTTGTTGCAATCGAGATGCAAATGTCGGTTTTATAGTCCATACTGTATATGTGCCGTGGCATAATTATCTGTTTTGATTTAATTAGTTAGCAGGATATTTGATCAACCTTGCCCCGGCTTTATTTACTTTGATGAATAATGACAATGCCTTACTCAGGAATTTGCATTCAACTTCCTTACAAGAATATTTAGTAGTGAATAATAATCCTCTGCAATGCATTTCAAGCAGCTAAATCTTTACAAACATTGCTGAAAAACGGCAATAAAATCCATAGAGTTGCATGCTATGAAATAGTAACTCTGTGATTTGATTTCATTCATGACATCATAACGGAATGGAGGCGTTTGTAAATTACATTCAATGGTCTAAATTAAGTAAATTACAGTTACAAATAAATAAACCACCTGCTTAGAATTGCATTGCAATATGAGAATATCCATAAAGTGATTTTCAAAAGTAATGACAAGTAAAACCTTATTCTAATGACGTAGCATTCATATCTCTCAACTTAAAAAAATATAAACGACCTTTTGTGTTCTGTGCTAGAGCTTTTATTTGTTTTCTTTCACTTCTTCCGAAATTATTGACCGATTGTTTAAAATTCCCTCGATACTTTTTATTTTAGTTTATTGTCTCTCTGAAAACTATTTTTTTGGAATAAAATATCATATCTTTTTTTATAAACTTCTAGAATTTCAAACTGTATCGTTCAACAAATTTATGCACACAAAGATTATACTGCAGCATGGAGAACACATTATTTATGACCAGCTTTACAAGTAGTTTGAGTTGAAATAATGATGTTAGAGAATAAGGTGCATACTTATTCAGGAAAACATTGAATTCTTTTTATTAAAAAGTATTAAGTAAATGATCAGAGCACAGATCTGTATAGTAACCGTTTACATATACACCTGTAGATTAGAGCTTTTGACATGTTTAATAACATTATTGTCAGATCAGTTTAATATCACCATGTTTACATTTCAATCGTGTGAAATATACAATTGCAAGACATTAAAGTAGTTTATTTTGCAGAGAAATTTTACGCCTATCCAATAATCGATTCTTATGAAAGACTTTCGGAGTGTTTAATCGTAGAAGAAATGCATTTAATCATCTGCAAGACATTATTTGTAACACCAAGTCCGTAGACGTGAAATTAATATGCCGTCTTCTTCAGAAGTCCTAACTATATGTCTATATTAATTCTAATACCCATATATTATCAAGCACAAAATCTATAAACAATAGCGTCTGTGTATGGCCTGTATCGATTCGTCAGGAACATTCAAGGCCTGATCGAAAGCTGGAGCCCAAAAAGATCCTACTTTGGATAAGCAACCACGTATCAGAATAAAAATATTGCTTCCTTTTTATGCCTACTTTTAATCTTGGAGAACATTCGAAATCAACTTTTAATGTGTTGTTGTGTATCGAGCTCATTCGAACCATCTTCACTCAAAAATAGCGTAATTACGCAGGATATTAACGTATAAAAGCTCTTTATATCTTAATGAGACAATAGAGACACAATAAACATGCACATATTTCATGAACGACAAATACATATTACTAATAACCCGATCGTTGCTTTCTATGATTTGCTTGCTTACAACCAGGCAGTAGCTTATTACATTTATAATATTTAAACATACTATAAACCAAAAATGTAACATATTATTGATTTATTGTAATAATATCTGAAATACGCTTGAGTTTTTCAGGAAATCATAGATTACTTTTCAAGTGTAATTTCTTGCAACTCAATAAATCCCCTTTCTTCCCTGGCAGAGCTTTTGTTCGTCTCCAAGGAGACTCATTATTTGTTCCCGGACGGGGTCAGCCCCCAAAAGTGACCCGAAAGAAGAAGAAAGCTAATTGACGCAAGCAAAGGTATTGTCTCCGTCCG
Organism: Tisbe holothuriae; assembly: GCA_900659605.1. Taxonomy (NCBI): domain Eukaryota; kingdom Metazoa; phylum Arthropoda; class Copepoda; order Harpacticoida; family Tisbidae; genus Tisbe; species Tisbe holothuriae. The sequence goes on along the minus strand of LR139512.1, from coordinate 28,469 downwards.
TATGTCAAAAATCCTTCATCGACAGATTTGCCCCACAGTAGACTTTTGGTTGCCGCGGGATCAAACACTATTTTATTCTCGGTTTCAATTTGATCTGCTCACTGTAAGTTGTACAAGCTGTGAATAGTCTCAAGGGCAGATTTAACGCATATTATTGCAGTTCCACCCAGCAAAATGGCTCTCCCAATTATGAACGACTGGCAAAACAAGGAGTATGAATGCTACAAAGATCCATATGTTTGTAAGTACAACACAACCTTAGACAGTGGTTCAATAATGGAATTAAATGTTCATCAGGTGCTCTTGGCTGGTGCTGTCCACTGTGCCTGATTTGCAAGAATGCCAAGGATCTCGGCGAGAGCGTGCCTGCCTGCTGCCTCCTGGGGTACTTCTGCCCCGTCGGGGCGATCTTCATGCTCAGGCAGAAGACGAGGAACACATATGGCATTGACGTAAGAAAAATTAAATATATTATGCCAACGACATGAGCCTACTATACCAGGACAAAGAGAAGGTCAAACTTTAGCACACGTTTGGATCGCTTTCTTCCAAGTAAAATGGAAAAGAAGATTAAATTAGACATTGAACACATTTATGATATTTGTCTCTGATATCCCGCTATAATAATTTCCCTGCACGAGCTCCAGTAGATACAAAGCCTTCTAACTTAGTTGTAGTGTTCTTGAGTAGATAGAATAACCCAGTGTGTATATATAAAAGATCGTCTATAGTCACACTTCTATTTCCTTCTGCTGTACTGACAAATGACAATCATACTGCAAAGACAATTATTACTAGTATTCACATCTTGCCGCAGTGAATTAACAATGCATTATTGTTCTTTGTAGGGCTCCACAGGCATGGACGTCCTGTGCTCATGCTGCCTGGGCGCGTGTGTGAACTGCCAGATCCAGGCAGAGGTTCGAAGCCGAAACGGGCTGACGGGAACGATGCCAACATGGTGATCACATGGAATCGCCCACAGAAGTGTAATAAAGGGAGTAAGCAATGGATAATCTACATCCAAAAGATTAGACAAATTATATATGGGAAATTTCAGTTTTAAATTAATAGAAGTTTGAATGTTTTAGTTTGTCCCAATTGAGCGCTTATAATAGAAACCACCACCCATGAGAAATAATAAAAATCAGTCAACGCAAATAAAGCCTATATTTTAGAACAATAGGATCACAAAAAGGATCTTTTTATTCGACATTAACTCTTGCATCAGTGCCGACGAAACGACACTTTTAATACTTGCATAATCACGAGACTTTCTGTATTCAATATTTACGATGCGTAACCATGTACTTAATAAGCGTGTAACCATGTACTTAATAAGCGTGTAACCATTCATTCACTCGACAGCAACAACGTTCTTTCTAAATCAATTTCTGCATTATTTAGTTTGTCTTCGTATTTCCGACTCTGAAGAGACCGCGCGGGTACTTTTACACTCCTAAGCTCTACCCCTACTCCTAATGATCCTCTTTTTTAATATTCCAAATGCAACTTGCTCGATTCTGATTCCACTCCAGGCTGCCCTGTGTGAAATATTTACGTGTTGACTCCTACTAAACACCTACCGCTGCTTAATTCTTAATGCTTCAACTAGACTGACAACTTCTTAATACAAAGTACGGCACATTTAACAAACTTAAGCCGCCACAACATACTGTTAACTCACGAGTGCACTTCGCACTCTTCTTCCTTCCGCACCCTTAATGCTAGTAATATTCCAAATCGAATTCTGTATTCTGACGACACTCTAGGTGTTCTAGGCGCCGGAGTTGTGACCGCGGACGCGGATCTCGGAGGCCGTCTGGCAGTTGACGCACTCGGTGCAGAGGCAGGAGCAGCACAGGTCGCCACAGCAGTTGCCCTGGAAAGAAAAAAAGGATACGAGGGTAATGGATTGATAACACTACGCTTAAGGTCACTAAATGTGATAAATTAGGCAGTTGGTCTAAAACAGAACCCTCCCGACGATCCAAGAAACGCGATTAAAAGTACCACTGTAACCAAATACAACATTATTCGCTTTTTTTGCTTACCCCGATTCCGTATCTCTCCCTGGCACTCCCCCTCAGCAGGCAGATGGGCAAGCAGGGCACGAGGCAGCTCAGCAGGCAGCAGAGGATGCCGCTCTTGCCGAGGTCGTTGGCGTTGCGGCACACCAGGCAGCACGGGCACCACAGGCCGCAGCAGCCTGAAACAGGGAAACAAGACTGGTTAAAATATGGCACAGGACACGCCTTCTTGATGTACTTACACGTGTCGCAGTCTCCGAAGCATCCGCAGACGCCCGTGTGCCAGTTCCTGCTGCCGCTGCCGCTGCCGCCGGGGTTGTGCTGGACGTACACCTGCTGGACCACGGCCGGGCCAGGCTTGGGGTTCGGCCGAGTGCCGGCTGCCATCTGCTGCTGCTGCACAGTGGGCTGGATGCCGAGTCCCATCGGCTGCTGGTACCCCGGCTGCGCAGTGGGCGGCGGCGAGTACAGGTTGCAGTTTGGCGCGTGGACAGCGCTCCTCTGCGGCTGCACAGCCGGCGAAGGGGTGTGCATGGCGTAGTCTGGCAGCGGCGACTTGCCCTGCGGGCCGTCGGGGGACTTGGTGTCGAGCGGTCCGTTCATGGTGTGCTAGCAGTTGGGGTCCGGTGGAACAAGGGCGTTTGACCAGCGTGGTTGGAGGCAAAAAAAGTAATGGCGCTTTTTCCCGTTTTTCCTCCTCAGCAGGCTCGGGTCAGTAACTCAGTTGAGCTCCGCTTTCCTTCTCCTTAATAGCTCAAGCTGAGAATTCCGATTTGAACTCAGGCACAAGTGTTTGAACGCAAGAGTCTTGTGCTGAATGAGCTCAGTCGTTCGAGCTTGCAAAATCTATTTTTCCTTCATCCTAAACTCAGCACTGTACAGGGACTGGGATACTTTTGGCGGGAAAGGCGGCTGGAGGCGGAACTTATGAAGACGATTGGTGATGCTGATCAGGGTTGCCAGTTTGGGTCCAAATGGTCCCAGATTAGCCAAATCTGGGATCGTTTTGACCCTCTGGGACCAAACAGAAATTTTTGGGACCAAAAATCAATGTAGTAAGAAAAATTGGCTTATTTACTCTTTGGGACCAAACTCTAAAGTGCTTATGTAGTAACTGGGAACTTTTCAAGAAAAATTTGGGACCAAACGGAAAATTTCACCTGGCAACCCTGATGCTGGTGATGCGATTCACTCTTTTACCAATCGACGCTTAAATTACGGTAGCTTTTCTTTACTTGTATACTTGGTACGAAATACCTTTTCTAACCTATTTTTGCAAACAAACTAGTAATGAAAATAGAGTAAAATGACCCGTTCTAAAGATATTTTTTCCGGAAACAACATGTAGCTTGTTCTCTTATTTCACTACAAATGCCAGTTTTGCTCGGATCACACTGCTTTTTATACATTTTAATCATCAGGATTTTGAAAATTACATTTGAAAGCCCTATTTTGCTTACAAAATGTAACCATTACCTCGGAAAAGTAATTTTGTGTTAATAATGATATATTTTTGTGGCTGACTCCAGTTAAATGTTATTAGAAGAGACACCTTATATTACTTTTATAATGTAATATGTGTACAACGTGTTATCCATTCATGAGTTTTTTGCGAAAGTTCACGCAACATGGACATACTCGAACCAGTTTTTTTTGTTCCTGCAATGAAAAGCTATACTTTGTCGTTTTCCTGGTAGATATTCATTACGAGAGTAATTAAATGAAACACAAAGTGTCAACTTTTCATTTTATTGATAACACTTAAACAGTTGAAATTCAGATGTTTTTTTATATTTCAAATACTGTATATAAACATTGTATGGAAGGAGATTGGTTGAATTAAAAATGCATTTTAAATAGACAAATATTTTAGGAATATATTGGATAAAGTATCATTAAAATGGATAAATAGACCATTCATCTCAGACATTCCATAGAAGCATAAAATGCATTTTCTCTCATACAATTAGGCAGCTTTGTTCTTCTTTTAAACTTTTCCAGTATTACAGTGTCTTTTAAAGTTAAATGAGAAAGTGGCAATATTCATCCCAAAGAGAGCTATAATCCTTTTTTCCATTTCATTTAGACCATTGTCAAGTGTCTTCTCCATAGTAGTAGGCCTTAGTTGTGGTCTCCACGTCCCTTGATCTCTGCGCCCGTCTGGCAGTTGACGCACTCAGTGCAGCAAAAGGCGCACACGGCGTCGCCGGCAACGCTGCCCTGGAAACAAAGAAAGGAAAAGAAAGTGTTAATACAGGTTCCGACTTTGGTCGTTAATATGGTATCTTATAGGTATATGAGTTTGATTTGTTTAAGCAGAAAGGCTTTCTAAATGTATGTTTCAGAAGGCTGAATACCTAGAATTAACAAGAAATGATTCAATTTTTACCTCAATCCCGTATCTCTCCCTGGCCTCCGATCTGAGCAGCATGATCGGGATACAGGGCAGGATGCAGCCAAGCAGGCAGCAGAGGATGCCGCTCTTTCCGAGGTCATTACCGTTGCGGTAGATGAGGCAGCATGGGCAGAGGAGACCGCAGCAGCCTACAATAGTAATATGGGTAATTAAACAACGCTTCAATTACAGTTTAAACATTTATGTAGATAAAGGATTACTTCGTAAGTTGTTATTGTGGCAGGTACATTTTCACTATTAAAGCTATAGCTGGTTGTTCAAATAGTAATGCAAAGGGTTAAAATACTACTCACAGGTCTCGCAGTCTCCCAAGCAGCCGCAGGTTCCTTGCTTCCAATCTTGAGACATATTGATCGAGTTTTAAGTAATACACTGAAGTCTGAAGAGAAAACGAGTCTTTATTAGAGAGTGACACAATTTTAATATGCGAGTATAGCCGCAAATGGACTCGTTTAGGTGATAATATGGTACTTGCTAACTTTTTAGCCGCAAAAACTTACTCCAGTTCTCGCGACGCCACTTAGTTGTTCAATTATTCATAATTCTAACACTGACTCGAAGGAGAGAGAAAATTTGTCACTGCTTATTTCTGCATTTTATCTGCAGTTTGCCATATCAAATGAGAGGAAGTAACAGTTTGCTCGTCAGCACCGGAAATCACGAAATATAACTCTGCATTGAGTCACGAAAACTATGTTAAACGGAATATTTCTTTATCAACAGTTGGATAAAGAAACGTTCTTTGGCAAGTCAGTGCGTGAAATATGAACCCTCTCTCTCTTTCTTTAAAGGATTCTATTTATAAACAGGTTTAAAATCTAGGCGTGGCAGTGATTAAACCCTAAAATATGCACTTACCTCGCGTCGCTTCCTTAACTGGGAGTGGCCTCTGAGGTCTTAAAAATACGCTTTCTACGAGGACGCTTTCAACTAGGTCGCTATGTGAGGCCAATACTTTGGAAATGTTTGGATTCTACTACGACGAAGAAAAGAAAGGGGAGCGTGGAAAACGCTATTGGGGAGGGTCCGCCACAGTGTGCACTGTGTTCACTATATGTCTTCACAGAGAGGCAACAGGAGGAGGTTATTGCAGCGGCTCAGCTACGGTGTCTATATATGACGGCCTGTCTGTATGTGAGTGAGTGCCGGTAAGGTCGCCGCCGACTTGGGCGACGCGGGAAATGTACGAAGACAGACGTTAAGAGCTTAAACTTGGTCTGTGGAAAAGTGCAATGCTTGTATGTGTGCACGCTTTGTCAATAATACGGCCGCTGGAGACTGTGCAGCGGGTCTCATGACAAAGTGAAATGAGCTGCGAATGATAGTCTTATAATGGAAGTGGAAATTCCCAACAAAAATGTTGTGTGTACTCGTATTGTGGTTTATATGTATTCAACAACCGACATCAGAGCAATGTAATTAGAAGGGGTATGGGTGTATGAACTACTGCTACTACTATTATTGTTAAAAACAGTATAACATTCCCATTTTTACACGACAAGCACAAGATACCCCTTTGGCTTTCTCTGAAGACACCATTCTCACACATATAAAATAAATTATTATGTATACATGTCATGGAAGCTTAGTTTACAACGCATTGTATCTCTGTGGAAATATGCATATGCAAAATATGGGCGTTTCCCCAACTCATATTACCAGTGTCAAATGAACGAGCGCGGAAGAGTCAAAAGTGTACAAGAACCAGTGTTACTGGCAATAAATACATTTAAAAAGTAACTTTATCAGAGGAGCATGTATTTCTTGACTGATCAACAATCCTATTATATTCCCACTTCCAATTTGTTCTCTTGATCTGCTTTAGGCGCCAGAATATTGGCCACGCACCCTGATCTCAGAAGCCGTCTGGCAGTTGGCGCACTCGGTGCAGCAGCAGGCGCAGCACAGGTCGCCGCAGCAGTTACCCTGGAAGTATAAAAAGTATTGAAACATTAATTGCCATATTTTTGGGTTTAATGCAAAATATAATTGGAAATTATTAGAAGTATTACATAAACGTAACTAGCATAAACGTAGCATAATTTAATATACTACTATATCAAAAACATTTAAACACTTACTTGTGGATACTGGATATTAAATAAAACTAGTGTGTACTGGATAATATCCAGGGTAGTGTGTACTGGATATTTGGATATATAGTCCAGGGAAAGCTAATTAAAACTATTTAACTATTCACTACTTCTCACATCAATGTTGTATCTCTCCCTGGCAGCGCCCCTCAGCAGACAGACGGGCAAGCAGGGAATGCAGACACCAAGAAGACAGCAAAGACAACCACTCTTGCCAAGGTCATTGCCATTGCGGCAGATGAGGTACCATGGGCAGAAGAAACCACAACAGCCTGAAACAATCAAATAACAAAGGACATTAAAATATTGTGTTTATGTTCTTACACGTCTCGCAGTCCCCACAGCATCCACAGACACCTGTGTGCCAGTTCCTTGAAGTGTGTCCAATGCCTCCACTTCCGCCGGGATTCACGTATATCTGCTGCACAACTGGGGGCCCTGCCTGTCCAGGCAGCGACTGAGCCGGCTGAGTCATGTGCACTCCAGCCGGGGCAACAGTGGTCATGGGCGACGGCTGCACAGTGGTCATGGACGGCTGCACAGTGGTCACAGCCGGTGCCGCTTGGTGATAAGAGGTCATCTGCGGCTGCGCAGTGGACATTGGCTGCTGCGTAATGATCATGGGCGGTGTGGCCTTGGGTATCTGCGCTGTATCCTCGGGTGTGTACATGATGTAGCCGGCCAATGGAGACTTCCTGTCATCCAGGGATGTGGCGGGGAGTACGGAGCTGTTGCCGGCGTAGCCGGCGTAGTCGTAGCCCCCGGTGGACTTGGCGGTGTTCATTGTGGAACTGGGGATCAAGGAGTCCCGTGATCTAAGGTTCTAGACTTGGTCAACGACCAGGCCCAGCTCCAGTGTTACTTTATTGTCGGGAGAAGTGGCAAATGTCTTGTACTCTAGAGACGGTTATCTGAACCTACTGATGACGTGAGCTCCTTCTGTCCAGGAAAATTGGGAACTCTCGTATGCTTAACATTCGATACGATTTGAAACGTGTAGACTTAAACGATATCCTTAAACGGTCTACTTATAGGGCCTTCCCGCCGAGATTGCTTTTAAAGTGACGCGGACGTCAGTGTCGCATACCAGTCCAGGTTTTAAGGCACCCAAATTCAAAATCTCTAATATAGGTCACATATAGCTCTAATTACCCTCATTTGATAGGGAATTGAAAGTAGATATTACTACAGTTTTATACTGCTCAAATCACTTCAGTTCAGTTTAAGCCGTAGAAATTCATCTGAAAGTTTACTCATCCCTGAGCTGTTTCCTCCCTTTTCCCCAAAAAGCCCTAAATCCGCACTTTCATTTATACGAGAAATGCATGCACACATCTGCGACTGGTATGCGACGCATTCCGTAACAAAAATGAATCTCGGCGGGTTGAAGTTATAATTTATAAAATACATATCCTTCATGCTAATCTATAATTTTGCATTTAGTCGGCATATAATTTAAATAAGCCAAAGCAGAAGATATGGTGAGGTAAACATGTTTGTACAATAAATTCTTTAGATTACAAGAACAACTGCCCCTGTTGCTCTTTCCACACTGACTTTATAAAGTTTACTGATCTTACCAATGTTCAGGGGACATGAACAATGCCGAATCAGATCCTGCCACCCTAGTACCTCAATGCCTCCATAATGCAAATGCAAGGATGTTCTATAGTGGTATATATAGAACATAATTGTGCAAATGTAGAATAAGAGAGGAGCAACCACTATAAAGCAGGCAGGAAAATTAGTTGAAAATGTTCATGCAAAGTGATTTGCAAGTCCATCTCTTGACACGCCCTGCTTGATGATATATAAATGAGCCAACTAGAAAACACATTTTAATTTTTGAAACATTCTCATTTTATTATTAAATTCTATACATAATTGGTAAGAGAGAGAAAGACACAACATCCTTTTTCATCTGACCAAAGGAGAGTATTATTTAGATTTCTCTTCAATTCTTGCTTTCTACAGAGAGAGGTCTTTTTTCCTATATGATCTTCTTTTTTGCTGTATTCCTTGTGTAAGACAAATACTAAGATTGTTTGAATCTTCAATATATAATGTATGCATGATATATTTTACTGTTATTCGACCATATGTAGTATAATAACATTGTAGAAGTTTATTGTAATATATTCGTGGCTGCTTCTCTTGCTTTTTATCTATCTCTAGGCTTCACATTTTACATTCATCGCGCGTTATAATGTATGGTTAACTGTGGAGACGTTCAATTTTTAATATATATTTTTTAATTATATTATTTAGCATTATAATTTAGTTAATTATTAATTAATATTTGGTCAAAATAGTGTAAAAAGTCGTATCATACTTCCCGCTAAGGGCAGGTAGACAATTTTTCCCAGTGTATTTTGTTTTGTTTTCAAAGACAGTTTTGTTTTTGCAATTTTTCCACATCAAGATACATCTAAGGCCCATTTTTTGTCAAAGCATATAATAGTTTTTAATAAAAGCAATCCATATTTTCATCGGACTCGTTATATAGAATTAAATTCAAGGCATTAATTACTTGCAAATGCTTTTTAAGCTTGCAATGAAAACAATCTCATATTGAGTGATTTTAATGTGTGGGGTTGTCTTAAAGGCTTCTCTTTCATTTGCATGTAGGAATCTCTCTGTAGTAGTTTGAAGTTGACGCGAAGATTTAATGTGTGTATACAGTATGTGTGTTTTTAGATATTTAGTGTAATTGATGTTTACTACTGTTGAACAGCATTCTGGTAACATGTTACTTTTCAAAAGCTTTCTTGTAATCGATGCAAAGTTAAAGAAAAGGCCAAATAAAATTGGTTAAAATTAACATTAATTTTACTACCTGCTCTTATTACAAAGGTTGGCTAAATAACATTTTGTTGCCCTTTTAAAGTAGGAAAGCAAATGGAAAAGTTTTGAACATCATTATTATACTTTGCAAAGTAATATTTTTTAGACTTTTTAATAAGGCTGCTTTACTCTTGCTGTCTTTATGTCCCGTAAATAAAATATTTAACGTTTAGTCAACGTACGAATCCGGTTAAAATATTTAGATGCTATCGGCGAAAACTGGTTTTATGTAGTAGGGTTGTTGCTGTATTGAAGTTGTTGACAAGTATGGCCCATATTCGGATCATAGTGTTCAGATGTTATATATATCATGGTTCAAATTCCTTTGACAACGGGGTCCACACTTTGCTTTGCGGCAGGGATGCCAGTATTTTTTTGTAATGGAGTCATTTGAGAAATACTTTCTGAAGTAAGAATAACTTTTTAATGCTTCTTCACATCTATGGTTGTTGTTTTTTTAGACGATGTTTCAAATATATACGTATAACAATTAAAGATTTCCTTGCAATGTGATTGGTTAAAAACTGTGAGTTTTGTCTGCTTTATTTTTAAGCATGTTTCGACACGATTGACTTTGTCATAGACGCGCATCAGAATTAACCCAGTATTTTGAGACTGTTCTTACATTTAAAGCTTTAATAGGTGTTGTCAGTTTTATTTCCACTGTACTTCCTCCTGCACTCTAATAATAATTAGTTGAAAGTTGATCAATATGTATCTGGCCTCTTATAGGGTTACTATGACAGTTCTAGGGTTGCTTTATTTTTTTTTTGAAGAGAATCATATCTAGATCTTAGGAAATCAAATCAGGTTGGTTTTGTATCAGTTAATGTATAGGCAAAATTCTTGTATGATGAAAAAGTGTTGTTGTTGTTTTAACAAAGAGATGGGGTCAAAAGTTGCTAGCTGTTTTAATATATATTTTTAGTAACATGGACATAGTTTTTAGTCTGGAGAGAGAGAGCTGAGTATATCTGTATTTATGGGTAGTTTGGGGCAATTCTGGGTCTCTTAAATAGCATTGAGCATTACTAACTAACTCGTGAAGGCAAATATCTCACGGAAATTACTACTAGAGGGTTACTTTCGTAGCAGGGCGAGATGGATTACTCTCCAAAAGTAATTTTGTCAGTAATGCTTCCATGGTGTCGATGGTTTTTGTTGTTTTCTAAGTTTATTATTTTTTTCGCGGATCACGGCATTGGTTGCAGTATTTTTGTCTCAAAATCATTTTTAAGTAGACAAACTGTGTTATTTTCTTCATTGGCATGAATAGTTATCTATTATATAATGACAGTTATGGTTGAATTTACTTGCGCTGTGGTTCTTCTTCTTACTGTTTTAAAATGTTTAAAGCGTACACAGTGACCAAATATATATATTTTGAAGGTGTTATATGCTGCTGTTTCTCTAATTCATTAGAATTTTGCTTTCCGATTCTCAGGGCGGCGATACTTTTTTCATCTCAACATTTTCCTATCTTTCATTTGTTGTTACGGGCACACAATCCTGCCATTAAAATCCACTTCTTCTTACAATTCTTGCCTTAAATTTACATGCTTCTCAAGGACCATTTTGAAGACTATTTATGAGTATATATATATTCACTTATGGAAGCTGCCTCTGTTCTCTCGTGATTAAAGAATGGTTATATTTTGGGTTACAATTTTCGCTTTTTTCTTTCTTGCTGTTTCTCTAGCCGTAGTAACACATCATTTTTTCAATATCTTGAGTTTACTCTGTGATTTCATAATGGTTGTTTTACTTTTTAAGATCAGTTTCAGAGTACAGAGTTTTCTTCTTCTGTTCCCAACCTTCTCATTGGAAACATAATAATGAAGCATGGTAAGTAGAGAACCACACGTTTGAATTGTTTTAAGGAGATTTCGTTATTTTTTGTACAGTGTTTTTTTCTTGTATCCGATCATAATAATCCATTATTCGCTTGCTTCATTCCTCAAACTTCTTCTTTAAACTTAGCTCGTAATTAGTATTTTAAGGTATCCTTCTCATATCGTGGCACTAAAATTGCTTTTTGTGTGTATGTGTACATATGTCGAGGTCATTGTTTTACATCGACGTCGTTTGTGACAACAATCTACCAGCCGACGGCAGCCTCATGTGGCGCCTCCTGCCCGCCTCCGAGCTCCTCCTGATCCTCGTCCTCATCAACCTCCTCAACATCATCCTCGACACCATCGTCCATCCCGGGAAGCGCGTCCTCATCGTCCATGTCCTCCTCCATGTCGCCCATGTCGCCGTCGTCCCCATTCATCGGCATTGTCGACTCGACCAGGTCCTCAATCCGCTTCTGGCTGTCAAACTGCGCCGCGAGCACCTGCTTCAGTGCGTCGTGCTGCGCCACCAGATGCGATACGATGCCAGGCCGGGATGGGCTGGAGAACGGGCAGAGTGCGCAGGAGAACGGCCCGCTGCCGGCCGGCACGCGGAGGTCGCCCATTGTAGGGTCGTCCCAGATATGGCTGAAATGCGTGAGAGCAAGATGCTCGGCCACAGTGGCCAGCTTGCTGAACTCCATTTTGCAGATGCGGCAACGGAGCGGCTTTGTGGGGATTGCCGCCGATCCGCTTGCCGCGTCGCCAAAGTCACTGGCGCCGCCGCCGCTGCCGCTCATCATCATCTGCTGCTGCATCGCGGTCATCTGCCGCTGCAGCTGCCGCTCAGCGTCCGCTGACGTCGACTGCTGCTGCTGCCACATCTGCTGCAGCGAGGCGAGCTCCGCTGACCCAGACGACGATGACGGCGACGCGTGATGCGACGTGTTGTCATAGAGCGACCGGCGGTACTTGCGCTTGCCGTACACGTCCGGGATGACGCAGTTCGGGTCCCGCCCGCTGTTGATGAGGTTGCTCTTCAGCTCCTGGTGGACGTAGGCGAGGTGGATAATGAAGACGGACCGGTTCGGGGTCTTGTACGGGCAGTCCGGGTGGTGGCAGTGGAACGTGCCCGACCCGTCCGGGGTCAGATGGTTCCAGAACTCGATAAAGTGCTTGCCGACGACGTGCTGGCGGTGGCAGGTGTGGTTGAGGGAGATCTTCTGGCACACGCGGCAGATGAGGCGGGTGTTGTTGTTGCCCATGGAGCGGGCGCCGGAGCCGCCGCGGCTGCCAGGGCCGCCGCCGCCGCTCGGCGTGATGACGCCGCCATCGCGGCTGGCCTTCAGCGCCGACGGAGGCGTCGTCATGAGACTCTGCTGCTGCCGCATCAACATCTTTGACTGCTGCAGCAAGTCGCTTGCGTTCATCAGCCCAGACACCTGACTCCCCAACTGCGTGGCGACCGCGAGCTGCGCGACCTCATCCGGCGGGGCGACGCCGGCCTCGTTAAACTCGCTGCCGTCCGTCTCCACCGGGGTGAGCACGTTCAGCGGGATGTTGGCCTCGATGAGGCGCTGCCGCAGCTGCTTGTGCTTGCCCGCCAGGTGGAAGAGGAAGTTGTAGCGGTACTTGGACTGGTAGGTGCAGCTACCGACGTGGCAGTGGTACATGTCCGCCTGCCGGGGCACCTCCTTGGTCCACATGTACTTGAAGTGGGACGACACGAGATGGGTGAAGAAGTTGTCCTTGCCCTTCCAGCTCTTGCCGCAGAGACGGCACTTGACGAAAGGCTTTGTCTGACGCACGTAGCTGCGTCCGCCGCCGCCGCCCATGTCGTGCTGTTGACTCAGCATGGCGAGCTTGTGGGCAAAGCTGGCCTCATCGTTGTTGTCGCCGCCCCGCCTGAGCCAAACCCACCCTTATGCATCGGCGAGTCATTGCTCCCATTATCATGTGCCATAGACACGTTCCCAAAGCTGTCATTGTTGGCATCGTCGTTGTCCGTGATGCCCTTGGCGATATGCGACACAATCCGCTCGTTGCTGTTGTGCGACTTCTGCGTGAGGTTGTCCAGCACCTCAATGTTCTCCCCGAGCGCCATCAGCTTCTTCTTCAGCTCGTCGTGCACGCGCGCCACGTGCATGATGTAGTGCTGCCGCTTCACCGTGTTGTACGAGCAGTCCTTGCAGTCGTAGCGGGGCGCGCGGTGGGGCACCTCCTCGCGCCACAAGTGCGCGTAATGCGGGTAGAGCAGATGCGCGAATAGGCTGGCGCCGTTTCCGGACACCTTACCGCAGAGCCGGCAGCTGTAGTTGGACCGGCCTTCACTACTCCGCTCACCCATACCCATAGCCATGCTCATGCTAGCAGCAGCCCCGGCAGCAGCAGCAGCGGCTGCAAGCGGCGACGGGCCGTTGTTACCAGAATCCTCATCGCCGTTCGACAAGCTATCCCTGCTCCCGTTCTGGTACTTTGCCATCTCCTTGTACCTGGCCAGCGCCTGCTGCGCCATCATCTTCTCAACGTTACCACCGTTGCTTCCGGCAGCCGCCTCATCGTTGTTCTCTTCACCCTCCATGGAGAGGAAGTGGCTGCCGAGCGTCATCTGAACCTCTGGCGCCCACATCTCACCGCTCTCGTCCTCGCCGTTGCCCTCATTCGTGCTGGCGTCGTTGGTATCCTCTGCAATGGTCATGTCCCCGTGCACGGAGCTGTTGTCCTCCTCGTCCGAGGCTGCCACAGACCCGGCCGCGGACTCCTTGCCGTTCGTCTGACCGCCGTTGTTGGAAGGGGAGGCGGCGCTGTTTGATTTGGCGAGTGGAAGCTCTGATTGCTTGGGGAAGAAGTGGTTCGCCTCTCGTTTTCCAGACGGGGACAGGTTGTTGAAGTCGATTTGGAGGCACTTGAGGAGGGGCTGGAGGGCGGAGAACGAAGTCGTGCCATCGCTGAAGCCTGGAAAGAATTAAGATATTTCGGTTAAGTACAATTTATTTAATGTATTAGAAGTACTAAGAGGCTTAACAGTTCTAGAGGCGTCATTTTAAGTGTAAACGGGGAAGAATGTAAAACAATCAATAATGTTTAAATATTAAACTTAATTTGTTAACAACTTAACACTGCTCACGTTCTTAATTCTAAGAATAACAATTAAACTTGGTCACGAGTCTCTAAGTCACAATATTGCATAAATATATTTACGTTTCAAATATAATACTTGACAAAATGCTTTGCTAAATGTCACAGTTTACAATAATTATCATCTTTCTCTGCTGTCATTATTGACGGCTTGATATACATTTTGCATCATGAAAAGTTCTATATTTAAGAAAATTGAGACTTTCTCCTACGTTGTTAATATTCGAAAGGGGAACGAAGAAGGAGTTGCGAAGTTTCTTCTGCCTACTTTGCCGGGAGCAAGTCTTGATGATCAATATCGGCAAAAGTAAAAGCAAGTAAGCAAATGATGAGAGAGAGAGAGAGAGAGAGAGAGAGAAGTCGCTTCTTAAATATTCAACTATTGCAGAGGGAAGAATAAAACTTTCTCCTCTACGATAACATTATCATATGTGTATAAATGTTGCAAAAAGATTTGTAACGAGTTTATAGAAAGCCCCTTATTGTTGTACTGTGGTTAATATTGGATTTTCTTCAACCACACATCAAATTTGTAATCAGAATTGACAGGTGTTCAATTATATGTCGAAATTAAGCTGAAATTGATGACTTGTTCTAGTGAATATTGAAATGTTGATTATTGACCTTTTTGCATATCAAAAGCATATCAATATACAGCTTGGCAAAATGTCTAATTATGTGCAGGAGAAAATTAAAATTTTGAAAGGTAATCACCATCAAATGATAGCAACAGCATAGAAAAGGTGAAGAGTGTTCTGTTTACAAAATACTGTCGAACATTAGCTTTTTTCAATGTTAATTAATTATGTTAGCAACAATTTACTTGGAAACTATAACAACTTAAATCAATTATTCATCTCAAAAGAACAAAAGACATTTAAATTGGAGACTAACTTACAAATTCTTACTAATATTAATGCTTATTTATCTGTATTCGTCCTTACCTGTGTACAGCAGACTGAGCAGACTGTTGATCGCCTCCGCCTTGAAGTCCGGCAGGAAGATGGTGAGCTCGTCGCAGGTGCAGCCGTCGCTCGTGCGCAGGATCAGGTCGCGCACATAAGAGCTGCAGCTAGCGAGGACCATCTGGAAGAGAAAAGAGATCATTGGGTGAAAGTGGGTATTAACATTAGAGAAGTGGGCAAAATAGTAGCTGAATGGAAATCAATGAAATGGAATTCAATGCTATCCAAATGCTATTTACCAGAAACGGTGCAATAACTAACCTAAATATTTGAACAGCGGTGTCATAACTAAAGAAATTAACAATTGTTGAAATTACGACTTCTCATAGTAATAAGGTTCCATGGACATGGTGCACTGTAGGCAGTAATTCAGCTGTGATAAACAGAGAACACTCTTTCTTTCTTCTCGTACTGTACATAGCTTCCAAAAGGAAAGTAAGATGACATGATCAATTCTGCATATCATAGAGAGTTCATCTTGGTATGCACAACGCATATTACCGGTACTAGTTGAATAAGTATATATAATAAATAAACATGTACGACTCTTTAGTTCCATAACATACACTTTAATCAGCGCTGTATAAGGGCACTCAACAGGAAATGTATTAAATTATCTCCTACATTCTTACTTGCTTGATTATTTGAAAATATATTATAATATAAACCGCTTCCAGCCATGAAATATTTTACAATCCCTTTTTTCATTCTTATTTTCAGAAATAATCATACTGTATTGCGATTGCACGATAATATTTGGTTACACTGTCGTTAAAAAGGGGAAAATATTACGTACACTGAACAACTGCGTATATCATTATGTTGAATATATAATAGTGTATGTAAGAACTGTATGTTCACTATGCTGCTATCCTGTATATATTTTTCGTTTTCTGTATGGCGTATATAATGACATGCTAATGTTATGTTAAAATTACTGAAGCAATGCAATATAAATGCAAATGGTAATAATAATGTTACTGGAGAGGAAGAAAGAGAGCTCTCCTCGATATAATTACAATTACAACAAAGTTTAGGTCGTATATCATTTTATTCCGGTGTAACGGACGCCAAAGATTAAGCATTGGTTATTACTTTTTAATTACTTTTAATAAAGTATGACTTGTGGAACATCACGTTACATTGTGCAATGCTTAAAGAACATTATTACATGTGTAGTACGTAGTAATTTATAGTAATTACAAAAAGTAATCAGTTCAATACCCTTTGCGCAAACACTCAGTTCTTCAGCTGCTAATGCCGATGCATAAAAGTAATCTAACGGCCATGACAGGAATTATAAGAGCTGGCGTTATTTAATATTTAGACAGTAATATCATTTTTGCAACGGTCGGCAACGAGTTAAACACTTAAACATACGCGTCGGCTCAAAATACAGGAAGAAGTGAATAGAGTAGAGATACAAATGTATTCTTATACAGCAAGGGAGACGCGTTACAGCTTAAACAAAAAAAGGCAGCTTAAAAGTATAAAATGTGTTTTCTGGCCTGTATAAAGAATCTTGGGCCGCCGCCCAGAAATTGTATTCTCCTCTCTCTCTTTCTTTAAAACACCTAAGCTGTGTTGCTCTTATAACATGATATGCACACATATGTAGTCTATAGTGTATACACATGTATGTTGATCGAAAGAAGGGCTGAAGAGAGGAGAAAATAGTCGTTTGCCGATTGCAAAGAGAAAGCTTCAGCGCCTCATTTTATATATTTTTTTTCTGCGATGCTTATGGAATATTGCGATTGCTACTTTCATCCCGGTCGCAAAAAAAAACATATTTTGGCAGCATACGGAAAAAGCAGATTAAACTATGAAGAGCACTGTGTGTTTGATCTTGGACGATTTTTATAGTGAGTTTGTATGCAGCAAACAAAGGAAATTAGACGCCAATTCTTTGTCAGCCGTTAGTAAGCGTTAAGCAATTACACTTCTCTGTAAATTATAAATGACTCATAAATACCACATTGGTTTTTACTATGACACCTTTTGTTGGCATAGTTTTATGACTATGGACTGGCATAATAATACAAATATCTCCCATATGAGCCTACTGTGCCTCATTAGCAATAATGTATAATATCCGTTACATACAATCCGTTAACTAATTGTTTAACGGTCGGCTGTCAACCGTTGCTGTACCTGGTGCAGCCTGAATGTGGTCCCATCCTGCGCCACCACCTGCAGGTCCGTGTGCGACTGCTCGCCGTAGAGCGTCGTCAGCGACCCGAAGAACGACTTGAGCAGCTTCTGCGACGGCGTGAAGTAGTGCGTCAACTTGGCACGATGGACAAGCGCCATACTTGACAAGACACAGTGGACACAACACGGAATCAATCACATGCACATTGGTTCTTCAGACAACGGGCTTGCTGTTGTTGTTGTTGTTGCAAAACGCATAGTTTTCTTCATGCACTAGAGCGTGCGGCTGGAAGAACACGGCTTCACGAGGATGCTTTTTTTTACACACGGAACACATACACAAGGGTCAGACGGATCTGAGCGAGGAACAGTTACATGATTCAGTGATCTTTCGATTTGTAATAAATATGAGCACTAAAAGTGTAAAAAGAAGGAGAAGGAGGAGAGAGAAGGACTGAAGAAGAACACAGAAGAAGAAGGAACACCAGAGAAGGGACGGCCAGCCGATAAACTTTACTGCACGGCAGCGCGCGTGCGTGCGTGCAGCAGTGCAAACGAGCGAGCGCGAGGAGGCGGCGACAGCCCGAGTAGCAGCTGCAGTGGCGACGCCGCCGCCCGGCCAGGACCGACTTTTAATGATAATTCAGCCTCAACACTGAGTTCCCACTCAGTCCTTCCCCCTTTTGGTGTTTGCTGAGCTCAGCCCAATCAAGCCGACGACGACGACGACGATTGCCTTTCCATGGAAATAAATATTCGAGTGCGTCGGCTGCTCAGCAAAGAAGCCCAAGCTCAGCGCAATACATGGATGTCTATTGACAAAGAAGGGGACTCGGGCTTGGCGGAGGCACAGGCAGGTTGTTTCTGCAGGAAGGTCAAGCAACGCCAGCAAGAACACCGGCAAAAATAAGGATATTTTTATACGGCCATTTTTAAAGGGATGCTTCCATAACATATAACGCCGCTCACCCTCATGTACAAACTCTGCAACCTAATCATTAACATAATGGAAGCTTTCCTTAATTTCCCCTCTTCTCCCCCTTTTGCTCCATACACACACATAGTAGAAGCCAGATGGGCTAGGTGCAAACACAGTATGTGAGTGAGTTAAAAGTATATACGCAGCTGCTCTTAAGAGTTAGGTTGAAGTTACAGCTATGGCAGTACTACTACCACCATGATGTTGCGCGTGCACTCTGTGCGGACGCCATTCCCCCCACTCTCTCTCTCCTTTAATATTATAAGCTGGCTCTCCTCCTTCTCTGTTATATTAGTCCCTTATAGTCTTTTAGCTTCAATCCCTATAAAGTTTCTCTGTATGTGCATGCGCAAAGAAGACCTGCTGCGGCTGCAGGCTGTCAGCGCTGCCGTCGTCGCCAATTTCAGCATTGATGGTGAGCTTGAAATGCTTCATTGGGGCAACTGCGGCTGAAAGTCACGAAAGAAGAAGAAGGAATGAACGACGCTGTCGATCGAGCAGCTCTTCAAACTCCATCTCGGCGACCGAACGACCGGAGGAGAGGAGACACAGGAGAGACGGGGAAAAGCTTGGAGAGAAAGAAGAAGAGAAGAAGAGCTTCGACCAGAGAGTCAGGAAAGCAAAAAGGAGGCAGATCACTACAGAGAGGCTTAAAAGTTCGATTTGCCGGCGGGCGTGCACACTTACAGGCGGAAGAAATCAACTTTTTACACTACTGCTATAGTACCTACAGACTATATATTAGATACTTGCATAGTATGAAAAAGCTTAAAGCGGGAGCGTTGAAGCTTCAGCTCACTGGATGTTGTTTAACTCTCTTTCTCTGGGTATACAGCAGGGGAAAATGCGATTCGGGTTAGACATATATACAGCTATATAATATGAGGAGGGGAATAGGAAAGAAAGTTACAAACTGTGCAGGTTTTATAATATTCTGTATAAATTTGGAACAGCTCCAATATTCAAGAGAGAGACTGTAAGAATATAGTGGACACACTTTACCGTTATTAAACATTTATAATATATGGCAAGACCGCTCAGAAGTTGGGTAAGGCTTCGTCAAAGATGCATGAACTTGCTTTTTTTCCCCAGTCAGAAAGCAACCACTGAACTTGCACTTGCTTTTTTCAACGCCCTTTTCCTCTCATCCACTGCTTTTGGATCGTGCTTTTTTACACCTGCGGTTTTGACGATAGCTTTTATTTTCGGGGAGAAAAAGGGACACGCTAACACGGGCGCTAAAAGTAAAAACACACTGTACAAGTTCATTTTTCGTTTCAAGTTCTTGTTGAAATATTTCCTCTCGTCTTTCCGTTTTGCAAATGTTTCTTAAACTCTTTTAAATATGTGTGTAAGGTCGTATAGAATTCCTAAGCTTCCTTTCTTCTCTCTACTACTTTATATATACATTTTTAAAGAAGTAGTTGAACTGTAGGCGCACAAAGCACATGTATATACACACTCACATATTTTGATAAAACGGGCTAGATATTTAAACTATAAGACAAAAAACGAGTTCAAACTCCATTAGCTGGCTTTTTGCAAAAATATATCAGCCGAATATTCTACAGTCAAAGTGAGAAATATAAATTCAATTACTCCTATATATTGGATGGTATTGCTAAATTACATATAAACATACAAATTACAATTACTTTACGCAGATACGTAATTCTACCAATTGTTGGAGTAGCAGTAACTGAAAGTTACATTGAACAAACTTGCATTACATTCCAAATGTAATTTCAAGAAGATTTGGATAAAATGCAGAGAGCTCAAAAACTTCCTTTTCTTCACAATGCACATCGAAAAGTGGTGGAATGGAGAGAGAGCGAAAAGTGATCCGACGGCGACAGAGATGCTGCTGAAAAAAACGCACTTTAAGATTCCTGATTTCCATTCACCTTTGTTTGGTTGTACGTGGCCCCCTTTGCTCTGCAGCCACTGTGATCTGCATACATGCCGCAATCAAAGGGCATGAACCAAAGGGGGATCTCTTTGCTCAAGGCAGAGTAGTAGTAGTAGTTTGAGCAGTTAAAAGAGTTTCTCCTTCTCTCTCCAACTTCAATTGGCGTTTTCCAAATGTATGCGTGCATTGCACTTTAACGTTTGACTGGCCGGTACCATACCGGCAAGAATTACAATAAATTACATTTGAAATGTAATTTCAAGTGTTTCACGTACACATTATTGCATTATTCAGTGGAAGTTAATATCTAGTGAGTCCTCTCAAAAGTAATATACCATGCCTGCATAGTAGTAGTAGTAGTAGTGCCATCCAAGTGATCTTGCATTGACTTGTCCACAGCTTTTTTGCCATCTTGTCTGCTGCCTACTCAATCGCCTGCCAGCCCAAGCGAATAAAGAAGGAGAGGAGGGCCAACATCAGCAGCAGCAGTGTTCGACAATTTTGAGGAAGAAGAAGAAGAAGAGCAAGCATGCCACAGAAGAACAAGAAGAAGGATTTCCTTTCCAGTCTTTCTTGTTCCTATCGGTCTCTCTCCTTTCTGCTTCAAAGAGAGAGAGAAGGAAAGGGTGATAGGAGAGAGAGAGAGAGAGAGAGAGAGACGAGGACGATGAGAGTACGAAAAGAGGATCTTCTCCTTCTCCTGCTCAGCAAAAAGCTGGAACAAATACTTCCTCCTTCTCACTTGATGATGTAGAAAAAAAGAAGTGGTATCACCAAGGAAGATATATACTATACATCTTCCTAGGGTATCACTACTCGAATGGACATTTGAACATAAGGTTAAAGCTTTTTCAACACAAACCCTCTTCTCTCTCTAAACAATTTTGCAGCTGGCTTTAACTATTATTATTTATCCTCCATCACTCTCTCCAAAAAGAGTTCGATCCGTCGTCTGGCGCGTCGTTTACTATAAAACAGAACTATTCTAATCAATACTCTCGTCGTCGTCGTCGTTGTTGAACCCCAAGTTCCACAGACTACGATTATATATTATTCCCCTTCTTCTTCTTCTTCCAACTGTTCGATACAGCTTGTATGTATGTAAGTGTGTGTGTGTGCTCGTACGTATACATTAAAATCTAACAACCACTTTTGAGAGGCTTCTTTCTTCTCCTTCATACCATCGCACATACACACACAAAGTTTGGTGAGCTTGTGCAGTGTGTGCGCGCAAGTGCTGCAGACGACTCGATATCATCCGTCGGACGCTGATCAAGCGCAGTGCTGCCGCCGGCCCAGGCTAGTTGCAGCAGCAGCAGCAGGCTCAATTGCTGGCTAGCTTCATTTTGTTAGTTCTTCTTTCATACTTATTCGTTCTGTTCCTTCTAGCCTCCCCACAACTATAGCTATAGTAGTAGTTGTATAAAAGTAAAGCTTTAAGGGCGCTGGCCGAAGCTGGAAAAGAAGGAGAAGACAGGGCAGGGTAGAAGGAAAGAATTACAAGTATACTACTGTATGTTGGGGGTCCGGGTCGGTACGGCAAGAAAAGTTTATAACATAAAATGTGTTGTATAGTTAGCTTTACAGTAAGAAACATAGGACTGTGTGATGGCGGCTGCTGTAGCTGGGGCGGGCGTAGGGTAGGGAGGAGGAGGAGTAGCTTGTAGTTTGAGCTTGCATGCAAGCTGCTGTTAGCATTTATACTACTGTGAATACATACATATACACAACACGTCTTCTGCCAGCTAGAAATATACTTTGCACAGATACACACACAACGTTCAAGTTGATGTTAAGCCGACTCAAAATAATATATGGCTTTGCAGCGTGGAGAGAGAGAGAACGAAAGATAATTTGCCATTTTCAAAGAACGTTAGCTTTTAAACTGAACACTGAATAAAAAGAGCTGCAATGATGATATTACTTCTCTCTCCGATGCGATTCTTATGTATGCGAAAAAGTTTATATTTTAAAAGACAAAGGAGCAAGTTTTTAAAATGTCATCCACTACTGTGCTTTTATTGATGAAGAAATGGACAAAACTTTGCTGTTGTACTTGTTTACATTAATAGCTACTCCTACTACACGTCATGTTTTAAGAACTTCTTTCCTAGATCTAGATGTGACATTTCATACCGTGCCATTTGGATTTTGGAATGGCCTTGGTTTATAGATTGTTCAGTTTGCATTCCATGTTATATTGAGCATATTCGCAGGTAGGTATCAAAATCTTATTAGGAGATCGAATGGAGTTAAACCGTTCATTCTTTAACACATTTGGAGTTCAAACAAGGTATGTTAGAAGCCAAGAGAGACTCTGGACAATATTGTGTAATACACAATTTATTTTATGGCTACTACAGTAGCCATAACCTAATATTCAAGCTAAAACAAATATCATCAATTCATCATAAACATGATATGAGCCTTATATCAAATGTTAATGTTCATTCAACATACAATGTCCTCGATTCATTACATATACAAAATCCAGCTACGTACAGAAACCTCTTAAAATATGCAATATACCACAGAATTCATACCATACTATCGATATAACACTCTATAGACTCAACCTAAACTAGTTCGTCGTTGTTTGCTAGCAGAGTTATTTGCTCAGCTTCTCCCACAGATAGAAAGCAGCAACGGATAGATCTGCTCGAATTTGTTTAAACCCTTTCGGATCTGCGACACCCTTACCACGGAAATCCGTGGTTTCAAATGTTCAAGTCTGTCATAAAGAGAAAGCCAACTGCAAGTAGCGTTACTCTGGCTGAAAACCCAATACTCTACTGCTACTTTCTCCTTTTCACGGCTTTAAGCTTCTTCTCCCCGCCCCTGAAATTATACACGTCGTAGCTAGTCTTTGTTTCACAATCATGTTGCTAGATCGATGCTAGAATGATGCGCAGCTAGGATTACTAGGTTACTTTTGAAATGAAGTAGTTTCATTACAGTAGTCAGTCGATGCTTTCGCTCCTTAAATTGAGTTTGTGTGATTGAAATTTGCAATGACATATTAATGGTAGTGTTAAATATAACTACTTATGTAATTCTTTTTTCGAAATACTTCAAAATTACACGCTATTGATGCTAGAAATTAAGAATTAGTAAGAGCCGAACTGATGCAGCAGCGCTTTATGTACATTAGTTAGTATATGTGTTCAGGACACCCCAAAGAATATCCTTGTATGCAAATTCTGTGTAAATCTAGCTTTCTCTCCTCAAAGACTTTTAGTTTTTGCACGCGCCATCACACTAAAAGATACAACAAAGTTTCCTTTGGTGTGTGTGTTGCAGAGTTGGCGATAGTAGAACTAGGGAAGGTTGGATTACACTGTTTTAAAAAATGTAATAGTTACATTTGCCAGAGTAACGCCATTGAAGCCTTCTTAACCCTACTAACAGTTAAATATAGTTGTCTAAGAATTACTTTAAATGCATTAAGCTTGAGTGTATAGCATAATATCAAGCTCAAGCTTCCCCTTTTGTGCATTTTATGTGTTCTATACACGGCGCCACCGCCGTTATATACAAACATATATGTGTGTACATGGATACAGTATATACTAAAATGTGTATAATCTGTGTTTTGTTTATTCAGCGACGACGACGCGCTTAAGAGCAGCAAAGGGAGGATTTATATCAAACACACGCGCAACTAAAACGGTTATAAATGTAACAACATCCTAGCTGGTGTTTTTGAAAATTCAATGGTAATTGTAGCAGTGATATTTGAAGGTGCAATGATAAGAAATAATAATTGCTTTGTATGCATTGGATGAAGAGCGCTCGCAGGAGCATCGATCGCAGGCAGGGAGAGACTCGTTAATTATATGCAAGGGAAAGGAGCAAAGAAGGATAATTTATGCTTTTGCCAATGTGTAATTAAGGGGATTAATTAAGGATAAAATAGAACGAAAAGGAAGCAATGGGCAATGAAGAGGTTGCGTGAATGCAAAGCGTGGATTTCCGAGGATAATTGAACAATTTTGCCAAATATTATCAGTTTATATGTATCCTTGAATATCATATGTTGCTTGTATGGCTTTGCTAAATACATACATTATGACATATAGTTTGTGAAATTGATGTTACACGCGTAAAAAGCTGTACATACAATGCCGTAAGCTTGCCTCCATTGTTACCCTACCCTACTATGCTAAATGAGACTAAATAAAATAAGACACAGAACAAGGTACATAATTTTCTCAATATTTATCCGCTTAAACGGACTCTTGTATTTATTTCTTAACAGAATGTAATTTTTCCTTTTTATATTCTTCAATATTTCATTATATTCTTAAAAGGGGGGAAATGACAATTCTTGGTTTTTGGCTGCTTCATAAAGAAGCCTTTTTGGGATGTACGAATCACTGGGTTAAATTATGAGTTAAAAGCAAATTTTCGTGTTTAAAAACCTAGTTTCATGCTCTTAAAAGGATGAATTTCTGTTACTTACTATTGCCACTATTACTCTTATTTACATTATAGCTGCTCTAAACGCCCTTTTTACAGGACTTAAGTATCAATATGGTTACTCTAAACTTTTATTCTCTCATATTTCATCAACAGTGGGGGTTGTTCTTACTGGAAGTTTTATTTTACGTTTCCATTCTGTGTGTGTGAGTGTTTCGTACATCATAAAAAGCATAAAATCAATAATATATTGCTCTCTTTTAAAATGATTGGGATATATAACTATTTGCAGTAGTATTTATAATAATTTATTATATAATAATAATATTCTTCTTCTGCATCTATTCCTAATATATAATTTCTAACATCCTCCGTAGTAGCACTAATCACAGACCTCATATAGTAAAAGCCGCTTTTTATACGTCCATGGAGCAACCTTTTAAAACTGTTTAAGTCTCGTCACTGGGATGTTTATTAATATTTTCTTAAGCTGCACTATTTTATACCCTATCATGATCACCAATTTCAACACGCTCTCACTTGTAACTCTGACAAAACTAACCCCGGGACCACACGACAAAAGTTCAATATGATAAAAATGGACAATAACAAGGTTAAAGTAGCCCTTTAATGAATGCATTCCAGCTCATTTGCCCATCTATCCATTCACTTTTATCGTGTGGCCACTAACCCCTCGCTTAAATCCTCTGATAGAACAGCAGGTATGGCGTGGTCGAGACGGACTTCTTCCTACTCAGGATATCCTCAAAATCCCGCTTGGTCAGCACTGTAATCGTCTCATCATCACACTCGAGCCAACGGTCGTTCTGAGACTCGGCTTCAAGCTGAGCAACGGTCAACCCGGGCTCACAGGAGTCGACACTGTCCACGGACCGCTGCGGGCCCGCAGACGCGTAGTCCGCTGCCGCACTGTGCGCCAACACGCCACCGCGGATACCGCAGCAGTTGACGCTACGACACGGTGGCGCGGCGACCCCGTTATCAGCGCCGTATCCGTTGACCTGATCCTTGACGCCTTGCTTTGGCTCCGTGTTCCTCCGAAGGTAGCGCATGATCCCCTTCTTGCTCTTACTCCGCTCAATCGTCGTCGATCCTCTTTGGCACATCTGGTTGTCCTCGGCCCAGTTGCTCGGGTCGGCCGCGCGCACGTACGCGATGTAGTGACCGGACGCGAGCGTGGCGCCGAGGTGCATGATGACGGCAAACAGCCGGTAGCGGTGCTTCCGCCGGTTGGCAGCGGCTGCCGCCGCCGCAACCGCCTCCTTGTGGCTGCCGCCGCTCGGCATGCACTTGGAGCAGAAGCAGTCCATGAAGAAGGGCGTCGGGATGTAGTCGTTGATCTTGGACATGTAGCACTTGGACCCCGTGGTCGTGAACCGCTTCAGCTGCAGCACCATGACCTTGGGCAGCAGCTCAAACTGCACGGAGCGCCGGGCCTCGTTCAGCCGGGAACACTCCTCGCACCAATACTTGTTATTCTCCCGAAGCGTCTCGCTCATCATGATCTGCTTGAGGAAGAGCTCGTTGCCGCCGAGATCGGCGTCCTCCTCATCCTGGTGGATCGGCACGTCAATATTCGTGAACGTCTCCGAGCGGTAGGTGCTCATCTCGCACTCGAGACACCGCGTCGTCATCACAGACTTGCCCTCAAAGTTCTCCTTGACAAAGTTGGGGAGGGTCGTAGGCGGGGCTGGGCTCGAGTTACGGCTGTTGAGCGAGGACGCGCTGCTGCTGCCGTGGAGGCCGCCATTGGAGGAGTGCCCGTTGGGGATGTGCTGCTGGCTGCCGCCGCCCAGGTGGCCGTTCGGCAGCTTGCCCTTCTTTGCTCGCTTCTTATCGTTGGCGGACATCGGAGGACGGCCGGCGTCAATCGCCGAATGCGAGGACAAGCTGCTCTCGCTTCTAAAGTCGCCGCCGCCGTCCGTGATCGGCGGCGGGGTGATCTTGATATCCTCCAGAATGTTCAATATCATGACGAGCAGTTCATGCGCGTCCTGCTGATGATTCCCCTCAAACATTGGGTTCAGCTTCCCCACCGACTTGAGGAAGAGCGACGGCGGGATGGGGTCCTTGCTATCGCTGCCGCTGTCGGCCAGAGACAGCTTCCGAAACAGCTCATGCAGCTCGCCGATGACCTCGTGAGACATGGAGTCGTCCGCCGAGCACGAGTCTGCAGCACCGGACACCTCATTGATGCCGTTCGCGGACGTGGCCGAGTAGCCATTGGCGACACCGTTGGACCGCTTTGACGTCTTGCTACCCACGGTGAACGACGCTTGAGCCTTGCCGTTCACGCCCCCGCCACTGTTCTCCAGGTTGAGGTCGTTCACCATGTGGTGCAGGTTGTGAATGAACCCCGGCGTGAACCTGAGCGTGTACAGCACCGAATTGAGGAAGCACGTGTTACCCAGGTTGCAGAGTGACGCAATTGACGCCGCCTTGGACGACACTGACGCAGACGATGACGCGGCCGTCAGCGACGCGTTGGAGTACTTGGAAGATGACCCGCCGTGGTGACTAATGGAAGACGAGGATGAGCCGACGTCATGGTGACCACTGTGCATCAACCGAGAGCTGCTGGACATGTGATGCCCGCCCATGGTGAGACTACTGTGCCCCATCTGCGGATGGTACGCCATGCTGCTGCTAGCTTCAGGATCTGACTTTGCTCTCTTAGCAACGGGGGAGCTTGAGTTGTCCGTGTCCCATTCCGGGCTGGTGGTCGCGGTCACTATCGTACGCTTTCTGGAGAGCTTGTTGATCCGTTTTGCTGGTTGGCTGACGGATTTAGGTCTGTGTGGTGTCGAAGTAGGTTGTAGTGGCTGTAGCGGCGCGCTCTCAATGAGTGGGCCTTGTCTTGAAGTATAGCGAAGACTACTCTCGCTAATAACAGTGTTTGTTCCTTGTTGATCTTGGTCAATGTCTGTAGGGGGAGCCATTGCAACGTGGAGATGCCGACACAGTGGTTTGGACGCACTTTGGCAAGGGAGAGGCCATCATGCCACTGTGGAGGATTGCCGAAATTGGACTCTCTCTTGTCAAGAAGTTTCCTCGGCCGCTTCTGCAAAGGAATGAATCATCGTGTGAGATAAGACTCAAGATTGAGCAGCTTGATGTGCCGTGTGCACAACGATCGCCTCAGAAAAGAGACTCGTTGACCTCAAATACAGATTTAAAGACGTACAGATTGCATAAGAATGAGAACTGAAGGCAGGTTCTGACAAGGCCAAATAAACAGTGACATCACAATAAGATGACCGACGCAAAAGAAATGTTCATGTCTACAGCATCATAACTGACAGTGCTCTATCTAAATTTAGATGCGGATGTACAATATTCTTTGCCATTTTATTGCTATACCTTACCTGTCACTGCAATTGTTCTTTAACAGGCCTTCGTTCGTCCTCTTATCGTCCTTGTCACCGCAACCCCTCTCCTGCCTACCAGGGCTGGGAGAGCAATGACTGTCAAGTGGATGATGGGGCTGGGGTCGGAGAGGTCCGTCACTGGGAGGCTGTTTAGAGGGATGTCTTGCTTCTGTTTGTGGTTGTTCTGTCGTCAGCTTCCGCCATTTTGATTGCAAACCACTCACTCACTCACTCAGCTCAGGCTGCCTGGACGGGTGGTGGTGAAGTGGCTCAGGAGAGAGCGAGCTCAGTGCAGTCG
>LR139511.1:0-34996 GCA_900659605.1 Tisbe holothuriae | reverse complement strand
TTCACCAGCCTGCGGGCTCCTCTCTGCTCCGCCCTGATCACACTTCTTGTTCTTCCTGGGTCGTCCCGGACCACGACGGGGCGGGTCTTGGACCTCACCCGATGAGGGACCCGCTACTTGGCCCTCCTGTCCCTGTTCCCCTGCTGTGCTCATGACTGCTGCCGCGCTCCTTCTTCTGCTGGACGGTGCTGCTGACTCTGGTGCTGTCTCTGCCGCGGTGTGCTTGCAGCAGGCGTGGCTGGGTTCAGAGAGACGGGAGCGGCTCGGGTAGCTGAAAAACAAAAGGAAATAGTTAATAGTAGTGCTTAAGTATAATTTGCTGGCTATAGTACTTAGTAGTGCTTCCAGACACTAACGCCAGATGACTCCAGACTAAGTGTAAAAGACGTACATGTAGTACTGTAGTAGGACTCTTCCAGTGCCAGTTTGTGCCCAATGACTACAGAGTTTGCCCCGAGAAAACGGCGCAGGCCACTTACCGTTTTGGCATTCTGTCTGTACCCGGCGTATGAGTGGGAGATGAGGCACTGCACCGGTCCGGTAGGGGAGTGGGCTAGTGGCGCAGTGATAGTTACCAAACAGAGGTCACGTGAACGCCAATGAGGGGATCTGATATGGGAGCACCGAACACGTCCTTTTCGTTCACGACACTTTGCTAAAATGGCAAAAGTCGGCAAAAAAAGTGAAAGCCGATTGATTCACTTGTCTGTTGATCTCAAGCTCAGGGGGAACAAAAATTAGAGATGGGATCAGCGAAGGGTCTAAAAAGGTATCAATTATCATGAATTATGGCACATCTTGGGACTTTTTCGGGAAAATGTTTTACAAACATTATACAATGAATTTCACATAAATCAAAATGAAAATGAATGCTCTTGCTTTCATATGAATACTAGTTCAAAAATGAACTAGTATTTCAGGAATTGTCTCCCCTGAATTTGTGTCCAAAGTCAGCTGATTGCTGAGCTCTCAGCGGATCAAAACAAAACAATTTTCGGAATTTCACCTCGTCAGCCGTCAGCTCGCCGTTCGCGCTCGTCGTCTCGTAACTCGTAGGAAAACTTAATTCAAGATTTCATTTCAAGTATCAGGATTATCTGGCCGTGTCTCAACTGCCTGAGCTGCTTCTGCCATGGCAACGATGCCCTTTCTGCCCTCCCTCGACGCCTTCGTGTCCCTCCAGTCGACCCTTGTTGCCCTGGAGAGGGCAGCAGAGGTCTCAGAGGGCGCAAACAGGGCACAGCAGACAAACGATGCCGATCTCGAACGAAGCGGACTCGGAATTCGGAGACTCACCGTCGCAGAGTCTCGAACGGGGCTCTACGGAAAGACGGTGCTCACGCTACGAAGCCACTTGCACCTCATGGGAAAGGAACTGCCGGCCAATAGCATCACCCCGGGAGATATTGTGGCTCTGAGCAAGGCAGACCGAACCGAGATTGCCACCGGTATCGTCACCCAATCCGCTGCTGCGGGCATTGCGGTCGCATTCGAGGGTGATAATGCATCAGAGGAGGCGCTTCCGGACTCATCTTCAGACGAACAGTTTCGACTCGTCAAGCTGGCCAATGATGTCACACACAGAAGGCTAAAGAAAGCCCTCGAGGAGCTGGAGAAAGACAGAAGTACCCTAGCAGGGTGTCTGTTCGGATCCACTTCCCTGTCGCCAACTGGCCAAAGCCTCCCGCCAAAGATCGTGGACGACGAAGGAGAGCTGCGGTGGATCAATCAAGGCCTGGACACGTCTCAGAGAGCAGCCGTCAAATTCGCCTTGCAACGTAAGGAGCTCGCTGTAGTGCACGGCCCACCAGGAACCGGCAAGACCACCACCATCGTCGAGACCATCAGTCAGGCCGTCCGCGCCGGGGCCAAAATCCTTTGCTGCGCTCCCTCCAACGTGGCCGTGGATAATCTTCTGGAGCGACTCGTCCGGAATAAGGTCAAAGCCGTCCGCCTCGGGCACCCAGCCAGAGTACACGTCGACCTGCAAAAATACTCCCTGGACGCGCTCATCAGCGGCAGCGATACTGCTAAGCTGGTCCAAGACGTCCGCTCGGATATTGACAAGTCCGTGACCAAGATGAAGAAGGCCCGCGGGAAGGGAGAGCGTCTCGGGGCGCAGAGGGATCTCAAGGAGCTGCGAAAGGAGCTTCGGAGTCGGGAGAAGGACGCGATGAAGGAGATCTTGTCGAGGGCGGAGGTCGTGCTCTCCACGTTGACGTCAGCGTCCCCAGAGGGGCCTTTGAAGACGTTGCCGGAGAGGCATTTTGATATGACTGTCATTGACGAGTGCTCACAGGTAATAAAAACCCAAGAGCTAATTTAAAAGCAATAATATCATATGCTACTAACATATGGTTTAATAGAAATGGAATGTTATTCATTTCTTTTATTTTAGTCTCTCGAAATCGCCTGCTGGATCGCCCTCCCCTTCGCCTCCAAGACCATCCTCGCCGGCGACCACCTTCAGCTCCCACCCACCATCATGTCCCCGGAGGCGGCCAAAAAGGGTCTCGAGCTCACATTAATGGAACGGGTCATCAAGGCCTTCCCAAAGGATGACGTAGTCCGAATGCTGCAGACGCAGTACAGGATGAACGAGCACATCATGAGGTGGGCATCGGACGCCTTGTACGAGGGGAAACTGAGCGCGGATAAGTCTGTGGAGGCGCATCTATTGAAGGATATTGATGGCATTGAAGAGGATGAGAACACAAGTAAGTTTATTAAGTGCTTCGTAGTAGTGTATCTGTATTAATTATAATTTAAACTTTCAGGTGTACCTCTTGTTCTAATTGACACTACTGGCTGTGACATGTATGAAATGGCGACAGAAGACGAGATCTCCAAGGCTAATGAGGGTGAAGTGGCGTTGGTGTGTCTCCATGTGGAGGCCTTGATCAAGGCCGGTCTAGCGCCAAAGGACATTGCTGTGATAACACCGTACAACCTCCAAGTGGAGCTCATTCGGCTCCAGCTATCTGCAAAGTATCCGACATTGGAAGTTCGAAGTGTGGACGGCTTCCAGGGTCGTGAAAAGGAGGCGGTCATTCTGTCCCTGGTCCGATCCAATGCCTCAGGGGAGGTCGGCTTCCTGGCCGAGTCCAGGCGACTGAACGTGGCTGTAACTCGCGCTCGAAGGCACGTCGCCGTCATTTGCAGCACTGAGACCGTCTCGCACGACCCATTCCTCAAGGGTTTCGTCAGCTATCTGGAGCAGCATGCTGACGTCCGCTCAGCCATGCAGTTCCAGAACGAGGTGGACGCGCTGGACGTGCAACGGCCGGAGGGCATGGAGCTCACGTTGAAGGATGATGTTGGGAGGAGAGGGGAGGACAGGAAGGGGCCGAAAGGAGCCAAAGCCAAGAAAGAAGGCAACAAGCCTGCAAAGGCTGCTGGTGGCAAACAGGCGAATGAGCCAAAGAAAGGTAAAGACGGCAAATCCCCGTTTGAAAATTGGACTGAAGAAGAGCTGGAAGAGCGGAATCGAACAAAAAGATCCGAGTTTGAAAGCCTGCTGCAAGAAAAGTTTCGAAACCGTCGCGTTGAAATTATTCATGAATTCCCCACGAATCTGAATTCCCATGACAGGATGCTGATTCATGAGATTGCCGAGAAGATGGGTTTGCAGCATGAGAGCAAGGGTGAGGGGAAGGAGCGGAGAATGGTGGTGAGCTATTCGGTCAGTGAGGAGGAGAAGAAGAAGAAAGAGGTACTTCCAAAGGAGGAGAGTAAACAAGTTGAGAAAGTGGTGGATGTTGAAAGTGGAGATGAGGAAGTGAGTCAAGGTCAAGAACCGCTTGTTGAAAGTGAGCCGTCGAAAAAGGCCAAACAAACGGTCACGTGTTCAACATGCCAGGCTGAGGTCCCCAGAGCAAACATTGAGCTGCACAAAGTGCGTTGCGCCAAGCAGAAAGTTGATGCCGTCGTCCCCACTGCAGCGAAACAGAAGGAGAAGAAGAAAGTGAAGCAGAAGCTGAAACAAAAGATCTCCAAAATGGATGAGGACGAAGATTTTGACCAGATGCTCGCCGCGTTCTCCAAGCTCGACAACGTTTGCAACTACATCCGATGCAAGGAGAAGATCTCGGTGCTGGGCACGACGTGCGATTTCTGCAGGGTGCGGTTCTGTCTGACGCACGGCATGCCGGAGATCCACGGGTGCGGTGACGCGGTAAGGAAGGCGGCCCGGTGCCAGGTGGGCCGGGAGGGGAAGTTGTACGCCGGATCGGGGCGGCCGGATCATAAGCCGGACGCGGCCAGGAGGGCGCAGCTGCAGAAGAGGATGGATAAGAAGGTTGGCGAGATGGAGGGAGGGCGGTCGAGAAAGCAGAAGGAGAAGGAAAAGAAATAGTCGAGTTATATGCAATTAATAATACTTATAATAATATAAAACGACCGGTGTGTTACTTTTTTAAATGATTGGAAGTGAATTTATTTCAACATCATAGGATTTTTGCAGACATCAAAAATGGTATTGATATTATGTTTTGCTCTTTAATTCTTTAAATTTAATATTTTTGCAGAAAGGTGGTGATGCCTTTTTTACTTTCTTCTTCATCTTACTGCTCATCTCCCTGCTCGGTGAAAACGTTTCTTCTCTTTTTTCACATTACCCTGTGCGTTATTTATGTGGTTTTAATAATAATTAGTAGTCAATAATAGTTTAATAATCATCTTTCATATTCTTATTCCTTCTTTTTATCCACCACACACAGCTGTCAAAATCTCTCGCGTCTTCATTCAAATTTGTTCCTTGCAAAAATGTTCTTAATTTTTCAACGTCCTAAAAAGTGAAGCGACCACAATTTCTTTTTACTTTCCCAAATAAATCCTTTCCATGCGTTTTCAGAAGCTTTAGAGAGGTTTCTTTGTTTTAAGAGAGGGTAAGTTAAGGAAGGTTTAGAGTGTATTCGGGAACTTTTGGGTACTTATCTAAATCTTTTTAAACTATGAAAATATGCCAAGAAACATGATAGGCAGACAGAATGAATTTGTGAACTGCCTCTAGTTTAAAGAGTAAGTTTTTAATATTATAAGATGCAGAGGTTCTGAATTATAAGCGAGTTATTTTGTAGTTGTATTCGGCGACAAAACTTATATAGGGTTATTTTTGGTTCTCGGCGTTCTCGAGTATTATTTTCTTAGAAGAATATCATCTGTCTTTGTAACATGATAACCGTAATTTTAATCCCATTCACTCGTTTCAACTCTCTTTATAACACGACTATCTAATCTTGTTTTTCTCAACAGTATAATCCTTAAAGTTACATCAGCTAAGACTCCCTTGAGTAGTTTATGGTACTAATATCGAAATAGACTTAGTAATGAGTGTGACGTAAAAGGAGATTTTTATAGATTTTACTTTGTCATATAATGCGAGGAGAAGGAGGGAGAAAAACCCTAGAATATTTGATATGGCAGAATTAATATCCAACATCTGTTGATGATTGTAAGTAGTATTTATAGTGAAACAGTTTCTGAACGAATAAAATGTCTTCTTCTCTTCCGATGCTAATTCAGGTTAGGCACTATTTTTAAAACTATCTATCTTGCTCCTCCAATATATCGATTAAATCTTCTTCACTCTTCACTCTTCGAATAGAAATCCGTCCTCTGAAGGGCTGAAGCTCTGCTGAGAGCTGGTAGAAGGCATCCCGCCATCGTCGTCGTCGTCCTCGGCAGAACTGGACTGCTGCAAATTCAGATGATGACGCACGATATTCAAAAAGGTCAGTCATTAAAAAATTACCTCCGCTCTCTCAGATGAGAATTGCCGGCCGACTCCAACACTCGACTCCTTCTCCACCTACAAGAATATCATTAATAACTGTTTAAATTTAGTTTTGAAAATAAAGTACCTCAGCTAGGCAAGTCTTTAGCTGCCCCAGTTCATGCTCCAGTCGCTGCTGCCGCTTGTCCAGGGCGACCGCCGCTGCAGAGGCATCCGTGGTCTTGCTGAGCTGCTCGCAGTTGGTCTTGAGAAACTCAAGGGAGCTCATTTTGTCCTCGATTAGACGTTCAATGGATTCCTTTCTGAAATGGACACAAATAATCAGGTCTATTTTAAGTTTTCTGCATTGCGAAAAAAATAGTTCTAATCACTGCCAGTGGAAATTATTACATTAAATAATTTATAATTATTTAGTAGCAGAACAAATTATTTAGAGTGCTAAAAGTCCTACCACCGCCTGTTGAAATTAAACTATTTCTTTACTCGTGCATGCATTATTGCAAAATAGTACATCAAAATGGCACATTTTTAATTTTGCAGTTTTTTTTGTACTTTTGCTCAATAAATAATTCTTATTTATATGTAAACGAGTAGATCTTTAACAAGAGATGCAAATATTGCATTTTATATTGGGGTGTTATGACTTTCCTGCATAGTAAGCATTTTAAATATACAGTTATATGTGGACATGACGAAAGTCGTTATCCTTTGTCTATTTTTAACAAGAAATGAGACTGAACTGTGATTAATTTACCTGTCCATTTTGGAAGTGTAAAAATGCACTTTTCTTATTTCACCTTTAACTATTTAAAGTTTAGCAAAATTATTGCCACTTGCTCCAAGGTTGAGTTGAAGTAAGTATCCTTAAAATAAGTGCAGCAGCGGCATGAATCCCGTTATCATTGTACACGGAGGTGTTGGTGATATTTCAGCATTGAAAGTGCAAGCAAAGGTATGTATTCAACAGTAATGCAATTTATTTTCCTTCTCAAACAATAGCAAAATATAGTTGGAAGGACTCCGAGCTGCAGCCAGGGCTGGAATGACGTCCCTAATTGCCGGCTCCAGCTCTGTCGAGGCCGTGATCTCTGCCGTGACAGTCATGGAAGACCTGCCTGCCTTCAACGCTGGCCACGGGTCGATGCTCAACGACGAGGGCCACGTTGAGATGGACGCAAGCGTTATGGACGGAGCTGACATGAGTGTAGGAGCAGTGGCAGGAATTAGTAAGGCTACATCTTAGTAAGTTAGTAGCTATAATGTATGTAACTTTAGAAAACATCGCCAACCCTGTCCAAGTGGCGGCGAAAGTTTTGCGGAGGTCAAATCACTGCCTGTTAGTCGGTGAAGGAGCGACTAAATTCGCACTAGCCAATGGGTTCACACACGTATCAGGAACTTCTTTGATAACGTCTACTGCAGTAAAAGCCCTTGAAGAATATCGAAATGGAAGAGAAGCTTCGAGCTGGTTCCCCACGAATCCTTTAACAGCAGGAGAGCAGGGTACCGTGGGAGCCGTGGCTATTGACCAAAACGGCCAATTGGCCGCGTCTACAAGCACTGGTGGCATGAACGGTAAGACAGCGGGTCGTGTCGGGGACTCGC
The DNA here is from genome assembly GCA_900659605.1 of Tisbe holothuriae. Classification (NCBI taxonomy): domain Eukaryota; kingdom Metazoa; phylum Arthropoda; class Copepoda; order Harpacticoida; family Tisbidae; genus Tisbe; species Tisbe holothuriae. The sequence continues at coordinate 27,657 of LR139511.1, read as the reverse complement.
CCATTGTAGGCGCTGGAGTGTTTGCCGACAACAACATAGGTAAAAAAGAGCATTTTGAGCCGACAGGCGTGCTTGCTTGAAGTACACAATAAGCACCCGGATTTAAACAATGAAACGACAATTCTATTTCCGTCTTTTTCAAAAGGAGCCGTGTCCACTACCGGAGTCGGAGAGTGTCTTTTAAGAGCCACCGTTGCCAAGGAGATTGCTACCAACCTTCAGAAGAAGGAGCTGAGCGTGAGAGAGGCAATTGAGCGAGCTATGGAAGGGATGACGGAACGAGTCGGGGGATTCGGTGGGGCAATTGCCGTCACTGCTGATGGCAGGGTGGGCATGGGATGGAACAGCCGGGGTATGGCCTGGGCTTATGCCACGCCCACGGAAGTTCACAGTGGCTACTACCCAGGGGAAGATATTGTTGAGAGGATCTAATTACCTGATGTTAATGATGAGCGTATTCTGAGCGTTGCGTTGTTTTTCCAGGACGCGGATGCGGCGTTCCAACTTTTTCGTGCAGAGCTCGGCTGAGTCTGTCTCCAGGCTCTGCTTACGGTGGAAGTGCTGGAGGCGTTGCTCGAGTCGCATGATCTGTAAATATAGTGATTATTTAAAGGTCTACTCCTTGATGTTAATAAGTCTTTCATTACCCACCTTCTCCATGGAGTCTTGGTCAATGTATTCCACGGAACCAGATCGGTTCTTCAGCATCTTCTCCAGGTCAGCAATTCGCTTGGACTTCTCAGCCAGCAACTTGGCACTCCCACCCGCGCCAGAGTTCCTCTCCAGCATATCTTGCAGCGATTTCCGCTCCTGTTGCAACGATCTGATTCGCTCCAACTGCCTCCCACGTTCACCATCCAGCCGCTGAATCTGACGCTCCTTGCTCTCCAGCAATGACCTCAACTCGGCCACCTCAGCAGTCCGGTCACTCAACCCAGCCCTCAAATCCGTCGTGTTCGACCTCAGGGCCGCCATTGCGTCACTGACCTCAGTCAGAATCTCCCTGGGCCTGTCCTTATCAACGGTCACTGCCTGCGCATCCCTGGCTAACGCTCTCTTCTGGAAGAAGTCTAGTAGCAGATCTCGCTTTACGAGCTCCTCTTCGACCTCGCCGAGCTTCTCGTCGACGTCGTCGAAGGCGTGCGCGCAGGCGGCGCCCACAAGGGCGCCGGCGTTGATGGGGAAGGAGAAAGAGGAGCGGCGGCGCTCCTTGACGAAGGTGGCGCCGGCGGCGGCGGCGGCGGTGGGGTTGGCAACGACGTCGTCGCTTACATCGCTGATGATGATGTCGATGGACTTTGGGATGACGCTGTTGCGTCGGCTGCGGGGGGCGGGGCTGTTGGAGCCGCTGGAGGACGATGAAGACTTGGTGGGTGAGGGCAAGGCAGGGGGCGTGCCACAGAACGGCATCTTAGAGTAGTTGAAAATTACTATCGTAAGAGAGGGTTGTCGAAATATAGAGTTAAAATTTGAAGACTACGGGTCAATATCGCTATGGATAATTCTTCTTCAATGACTGCTGCGTTTCTTTCTAATGTGCGATTTCTACGTTTAACTTCAATGAGGTGCAAAAGTGGTCGTCTCTGAACTCGTTTAATTCTTCTTATTCTTCTTTCTTCATCGCTTTTTCCACTTCTTATATAAACATGGCTGTGTGCAAAATGTCTCTTTTAACAATGAATTTATCGACTATTATGAGAATGGTGATGACGATGTGAGAATTTGCGCAATGTTTTATCCTCTTATGTACAGCAGCTCTCTATTGTATAATATAATATGAGATCTCTTTAATATAGTTCATTATATTAATCTTATATAATAATATCTTCAATAGATTAAATATTTCTATTCATCATCATAGTAGGGGGAAATAATGTGAGATGCACTTAAACACGTCCAATTCTCTCAACCTCGGCAGTATATTCAACAACTGGTCTTTTTTATACACAGTCTTAATCGCTGTCATCACTGCTTCACATTTAACCGAACTTTCAATTTCAATCGTCTTTGTCGAGTTGTAGAGAATCCGCAGAGATCTAAATGGAGGAGAGAGATTTGCGGCGGTTCCTAACTGACGTCGGTTCTCTGTGGAAGCAGATTTTATATATTTAAACCAGAGTTGCTTTCTTCTTTCTCGCGCTAACTTCGAATGTATCTCTGTGCACCTGTTGTTGTATTATTAAAAGGCCTTTCTTTCTCTTGCTGTTCACGCTCGCGCACACACGGCGTATTCTATTAGCATCATCATCAGCCTGCTTTCCCCGCTCGCTTTTCTTCCATTTCAAGGCCTTTATTTTCTTTAAAACAGGCAAAGCAGGTTGTCGCGTGTACTCTAAAGTTGATGCCGTGACGAGGCAGCGAATGTCTTTTTCGGTGAGGCTGGTATTGGCTCTTATTTCAAGAGTTGAAGTGGAGGAGGCTTCAGCTCGTGTTTCCATTTTCTTGGTAATCAACCTCGTTACGGCTTTCTCTTCAAACTGGCAGCAACATTAGAGAGCCTTTTTCGATTAATATTCGCACACGCACAGCCAATTGGAATATTTGTTTGTGAACTGCAGGGGTGAACATGTTTTGGTTTGTATAGCGACGGCAGTGGGGGATGTACGTGGCGGAGAGAACTTGTCGGCATAAGTATTAGCATGAGGGTGCACCCCAATAACGTCTTTCAATAAGGCAACAAACACCATTGCCGTAATTTTAACTTTTCCTCTCTTTCGTTTAAAAAGTTTTGGCAGTCGATATAGCAAAAAAACGTTCTCGGCTCACTCACGAAACTTGAAACTTTCTTTCTTTCTTCTTTCTTCTTTCTTTCTCACATGAGATCGATCTGTGGTAGGAACACATGAGTCAAGTAGAGCAGCGTTTGCTTTTCTATCATCGAGATCAGCTTAGAAGAAGCTCTTGAAGAAACCGGCCGCATTGTTGGTTAGCTTAGCACCGACATCGGCGGCCTGAGCCGCTCCTTGGGCGGCACCACCGAGCATCTGGGTCTGAAAGTTATACAATATTAGTCTGACAAACCAAGTCTAGTTAAAGTTTATAAACATACCAAATCATCGGGCTTTTGTCCTGGAGCGGCTGCAGCTGCAGCCCCAGCAGCTGGTTTAGCACCTGCCGCTGCAGCAGGAGCCTTGGCAGCACCTGGTTTGGCAGCTCCAGCAGCTGCTGGCTTTGCAGCTCCGGCAGCTGCTGGCTTGGCGGCTGCTTGGCCAGGCTTGGCAGCACCTGGTTTGGCAGCTGCAGCCCCAGCAGCTGGCTTGGCAGCTCCTTGGGCGGGCTTAGCAGCACCTTGTGCAGGTTTTGCAGCACCCTGTGCAGGTTTTGCAGCACCCTGTGCAGGTTTTGCAGCACCCTGTGCAGGTTTTGCAGCACCCTGTGCAGGGTTAGCAGCACCTTGAGCTGGTTTTGCTTGACCTGCGACAGGTTTTGCTTGTCCAGCTGCAGCTGGTTTTGCCTGCCCTGCTGCCGCGGGTTTTGCAGCAGCTGGTTTAGCCTGACCGGCTGCAGGTGCTGCTGGTGGCTTTGCCCCAGCTTGTGCGGGGCCCTTTTGTTGTTGTTGAGCTGGCGTTGCCTGTGCAGGTGCCTTTTGGCCATTGGTCGCCTGAGGAGGTTTTGCTGCAGCCGGTGCAGCTTGTGCAGGTTTGGCAGCAGGTTGCTGCTGCTGTGGTGGCTTTGCTGCCTGTTGAGCTGGTTTCGCCGCAGCTCCATTTGCGGCCTGAGCCGGTTTTGGCGCAGCCGCGTTTTGCTGCGCTGGAGGCACTGTTTGCTTTGCAACTGGCTGGCCTGCAGCCGCCTGCTGCTGTGGTGGCCCCTGTTGGGCCTGTGGTGGGTGCTGTCCCGGCTGGGGCGACGCCTGTGACGGCGGCGTCTGCGGCGTCCCACCTCCGCCTCCTGGCGGCGGCGGTCCTCCTCTTCCCCGTCCTCTGCCTCGACCTCTGCCTATAAAGAGAAACACCGAAAAAGGAAAACAATTACGATAGAATCTAACTACGTTTGGTCATTGGACTGATATGCACCTCTGCCTCTACCTTCTCCTCGGCCGGCTGGACCTCCGGGCCCTGGGGAGGCGGGGAGTTCGGCCATGGCGTTTGCCTTCGCAACTTCAAGTTGCTTTTGCCGCCTGCAAGAGAGAAATAATAGTTGAATGACATGTCATGCTATATAACAAATGTAATCATGTAATCCTTGTACGCTTGGTGTCTCCAGTTCTTTCGACACCTTTATTTGCATAAGTGAGAGTGGAGTGCTCGGCGATGATGCAAATGTGGATGCAAAACAATCAAAGGGTTCTTCATTCACATTCCTGAGCAAACAAAAGGTATTTTGTCGTTCACAGGGGTATTATGACGACATATTGGGTTGTAGAGGAGCTGAAAGGGAAGTTTGGTGTTCCTGGGTTGAGAAGAAGTCAAAAGGAAACAGTGAAGGAAAAGAAAATGCAAATGTTGGTAGTTGGGGGTATTGTAAATATGAACACTACTGGCTGTTAATATTGCATGAAGATCTCCAGCATCAAAATATTGCTTTGATTTTCTATTATTTTGTATTTTCCAATATTTCGATAAATTGTAAAGAGTTTTTAATAGCTAACTGAGCCAGAAAACATATTAAAAAATTTGCTAAGGCAGCCATGTTTAAGTATAGTCCAATTCGGAATTAAGAATATGTTATACTTTATTTGATGGAAGAATGTCATAAATGGGTCGTGCTTATGCTTCATCAAATCATCAAAAGTGCAAAATACAAGGGGGAAAGGAAGAGTAAGGGTTAACTAAAAAGTTTGGAAAAGATGATTCAATGAACAGTCACTTTATGTCCCATAACAACTATTCTTCTCCATTGTGTTAAATGCACTTTTAAGTCTATGTTCAAACCATATTAATCCTTTTGCAGAATAATTGTGCTCTGAAGTGGGAAAATGTTCTCAGCTGATTAAATGTTGTGCGAGAATAAAATGGTGCTCTCAATTTTTCTTAAGTTAATGGCTAAAAATTGAAAGCAAGTAGATGAAGGAAATCAAGATTCTCTTTTCATTCCAAACGTATTTTTATCTCACTTTTTTAAAGTTCTCTGCTTTGGCACTGCGTTGATGCTGAAGAACCTCAGTTTTGGGGGTAATAAATTGATTTTTGGGGTTTAAAACATAAAGGGCTCACTTTTCAGAAAACAAATATAACATAAAGGACAGGTATTAGTAGGAAACATAAAAGGGACAGCTAGACAGATGTAGTCGACACACAAACTCCTCTCATGCTTCTTGCTCTTGCTGCTTCTGCCGGGACGAGAAACTAAAATAAATGGGGAAACACAACTAAACAAGAGTTTCGAAGCAGCTTCCAGAGCGTGTAAGGTAGGAATTTATCAGAAACACTGTCCGAAATCTGAAAAAGGAAGGCAGGCGGGCGAGAGAGATGTGAGTGAGAGAATTTGGGGCACATGGGGTTTTAGTTCAAGAGATAGTGGACAAAGAATTGGTTAGCTTGGAAGTCTGTGTAGCATTGCATTGCTGGTCTATGTTACATTATTAGCTCTACTAGTGTGCTAATCCTTGACACAAAAATTTATCAATTAATTGACATTCAATGTGCTATTATTATGCTGCATATTGGTTAAGGATTTAAGGACTTTTTGCATTCAATTAAACATAAATTGACACACTACAAAGCCAATGTACTGTGCTTCAAATCCTTTCTTACTCTTGTAGCTCCTTGATGAGCTTCTCCTTCATGGTCTGCTCCTCTTGAGATGTCTTGACAATCTGCAGCAGTCGGTCGGCCTCCTGTTTGGATTTCTTCGCCTCAGCCTGGGCGTCGGCAAGCTCCTTGGCGAGCTTGGCTGCGTCGGTGCCACTGCCAGCCTGCAATATATGGAATTGATTAATATAAAATCAATAATCATTTAGGGTAAGTAAATGATGTTCTGTTCACAGTTTTGACGCAAGCAAAAAACAACTAAAGCAATTTAAATCCACTTTCAAAACTACAACCGTGAACTCAAAATAATAATAATACAGTATTTATATGTCCGAATCCATCGTGGCTGGCTGGTGTGTTAAGGTGGGCGACCTACCTGCTGTTGCTCAGCCTTCTCCTTGAGCTGCTTGAGCTCAGCCAGGAGCTGCTCCCTCTTGTCCGCTGCTGCTTTTGACTCTTCGATGACCTTCTTCTGCTCCTCCACCGTCTTCTTAAGGTTGTTGACCTCAGCAAGCGCCCCAGAAGGCGCCATGGGCGGTGATGACACTCCACCCAGCCCGCCGCTGGACAGCCTCTGGTTGGCCTCATGCAGGTCGATCTACGGACGGGTGAGGTTGAGAAAGAGATAGAGAGGAGGAGGAGGAACAGGTGTGAGCTGAGATTGGTTTCGGGGGTAGCGAAAGAGGTACAGCAGGCAACTCGGCTATGGGCAGCACCTCTTAACCCATAGTTACAGGGTTTGTGATCACATATGTATAACTCGAACGGACACTGTGGTTTCAGGAGCTATGGAAAGCAGAGTATGGGAGGCATGTACCCATAACTCAATGCTGTTTCAAGTGGGGGATTTTCATGGAGGGTCTGGCTCTCGGGTGGCGGTGGTGATAGGTATGTAAAGGATCTAAGTTGTATACAGCATCGGTTTTGAGAAAACCAAGCAAGGTTACTGTTGTATTTTGGGTAGCAAGAAACTTTACATACTGGATGACATTGATCAAACCCTGAAACACTTCAAGCCAATCTTCTATATATGTAATATTCCCAAAGAACCCTTGAAAATTGCACACATGCGGATTAAAGTACAAGTGAGGTTGTGTAATGTATATTTGTTTGCAAATATCACAAATGCTTTTTCACTTTACTGTACACAACTATCACATATTTAACAACATTCCCAATAGCTTTCCGAAGATATTACCAATCATTTACTCCCATTAATCAAACTAATATTTAATCCAAACTACACCTTCCCAACATTGAACACAATGGCAACCCTTACCTGCTTCTGCTCCAACTCCTGCACCAGCATCTGCAGCTGACTCTGGAATCGCTCCCTCTCCACGGCCGCTTCCTGCACCTCACGCTGGGCCTTGCTCAGCTCATTAGTGATCTTCTCCACATCTGGGGGCATCACGGATCCGCCACCCTTCTGGATCTGCGTCTTCTGCTCCTCGATGACCTTCTGCAACTCCTGTTTCTCATGTTGGAACTCCTTCGTCTTGGTCTCAACCTCTGTCTTGTACACCTTGATCTGCTCGGACAGGTCAGAGATCTTCTTCTCGCGCTCGGCTAGTAATGCCGCGTCTCCTTGGCCACCCTCCTTGAGAGCCTTCTCCAGGTCGGACTTTTGCTTCTCCAGAGCCTCCTTTTCCCTCGTCAGAGCTGCCACTTCCTTCTCGAATCCAGCGACACGCTCTGTTAGCTTCGTGATCTCCCGCTCCTTGGCCTCGAGGATCTCCTTCGAGCCCTTCTCAACGTCAGAGCTCGCGCGCTTCATGTCCGACTGGATCCTGTCGTTGTCGTCAAGAGCTCGCCTCAAGTCGGTCTCAATCATGCTGAGGTCACGCTTGGCAACGTTGAGCTCTGACCGGGCAGTATCACGCTCCTTGGTCAACCGCCTGATCTCGATGTCGAACTTTGCCGTGTCCGCTGGCGGTGTTGGCGATGGCGATGGTGCAGCAATGGTGATCGGCGGTGCCGGGGATACAGTATCCTTCCGTCTCGCGCGCAGGTCCATTTCCAGCTTATCAATCTTGGTCTGTAGTGTGATGATGTCCCTCTCGGCCTTGTCTGCCTTGATCTTCTCCCTGGCGTGGCGTTGCAGCGCCTCGTCGTAGTCGAACTCCATGGAGCGGATCTTGTCGTTAAGGTTGTTGATCTCCTTCTCCTTGCTCTCCAGGATGCCGCGCTCGCTCTTGTCGGCCTCCTCCTTCAGACGGCGGTTCTCAGCCGTGATGCGCTTCAACTCGTTCTCGGTCAGGTTCAGGTCTTGCTGGAAGCTCAGGAGCATCTCCTGGGACTTCTCCAGCTGTCGGACAAGCTGGTCGCGTTCACCGGTCAGCTGACCGACCTCCATTTCAAGCTTGCCAACGTCGCTATCCCGGTCTCGCTGTGCCGTGCTGTACTGATCCTTCTCACGCTGCACACGACGCAGATCTGCCTCCGTTTGCTCAAGCTTGTCCTGAAGTCGGACCATCTCTCGCTTGGCATTCTCCGCCTCTTGCTTCAACCTGCCCTCATTCTCATAGGAGTGATCGAGTGAGTTCCTGGCATGATCCAGCTGGTTCCGGAATTTCCTCGCTTCAATCTCAAACTTCTCCTTGTCCTCGGTGAGGTTCTTGATCTCGAGCTGAGCTCGGTCATAGCGGTCGTGGATATCCTCCAGCTCTCGCATCGTCCGCTCAGACTCGATCTTCTCCATAGCCCCGCGCTTGTCCTCCATACCCCGCAGTTCTCGCAGCTCCTTCAGCTCAAAGGTGACCTTGTCAAGGTCACGGGTCAGCTTCAGAGCATTGAGCTCAATGCTCTCCTTGTCCTGCTTTGCCTTCTCGTACTGGAGCGAAGCGCGGTCAGCCTTCTCCTTCATGCGGTCAAGATCACTGTTGAACCGCTCTTCAGTGCGCTCAAACTCTTGCGATTGCCGCATGAGCTTGTCACGCTGAGCCTCAATCTCCTGCAACTGGAACCGCAATCTCGCGTTCTCAGTCTCAATCTGGTTCATCTGCACCTCTGCCTCGTTGACATCAGCTGAGGCCTTGAGATGTTTGTCCTTCCAGCTGTCAACCTCCCTGGCGAGCTGAGCGAGTTTCTCCTCGAACAGCTGCTTCGAGGTGCCGGCCTTGTCCACGGCCATCTTGCTCCTGTCGAGCTCGTTCCTCGTCCTCTCCAGCTCCATTTGCGTCTTCTGCAGCACCGTCTCCCTGCTCTTGAGCTCCTGCATGGTGCGGTCGTACTTGTCCTGCCACTTCTTCACCTCGCACTGGATCAAGCTGATCTCAGCATTGGCCTTCTCATGTTCGAGCTGAGCTCGCCCGCGGACGGACTCAACCTTGTCCAGCTCGCCGTGCAATTTCTTGATCTCGTGCTCGTGCTTCTCCCGCTGAGTCTTGAGGAAGTCGACCTCCTGCCCGGCCTTATCCAACTTGGCAGCCATCTGCTCAGTGTCACGTTTGCACCGGTGCATCTCTTCGTTCAGCCGCTCCTCAGTGTCCTGGTACTTGCCCATGCGCGCTGCGAACCGCTCAACCTCAACCTGAAGTGAGTTGGCTTCCATCTTGTACCGCTCACAGTCACCCAACGCCTTCCGCATCTCCAGTTGTCCCTTGGAATGCGTGTCCTGAACCTTCTCCAGCTCCACCTGCAGACGCGCCACCTCCTCCTGGGTCTTCTCCAGACTATGCTGAACCTTGTTGTGCTGAGTGGTGGATCGCTCCAGGTCATAGGTGAGCTTCTCCACATCGCTGGTCGCCTTCTCCTTCTCAGTGCGGATCTTGACGAGCTCGTTCTGAGCCTTGTCAAACCGCTCCCGGATGACGTTGAGGTCTGATGACGCGCGCTCGTAGTCCTCCTTGTACTTGGCCTCAGTCTCCTTGGACCGGGTCAGCTGCATGCCTGTGCGGTCATAGACCTCCTGGAGGTTGTGGAACTCATCCTGAAGCTTGCGGTAATCATCCTTTTGCCGAGATGCGATCATCTGACTCTTGTCCAGCTCCATTGCCATGCGGTCTTGTTCGTTCTGTGCGGTGTCCAGCTTCTGTTGCAGGCGGTAGACGTCACCCTGGGATCGGTCGTACTTCTCGAGTAGTCGGTCCAGCTCCTTGGACGTCATGTCCTTGTCCTCGGAGGCGCGAGTGTGCGCGGCCTGAGCCATCTCAAGGCGGTCCTTGGCGGCCTCGAGCTCTACCACGGCCTCATCTCTCTCACGCTGGAAGAAAAGGAACAGTTTTAATGACTCAGTTGTCATCATTACAAGGGGCTTCTTGGCTTTTAAAAATTGTCGCTTTGTGACTCTCTCAATTCCCATTTCTTTCCCCATCTTCATCATGATATGCAAGAAGTGTCACAGCAGTGGAAGATATAATAGCAAGGGAAGGGAAAAGGGGGCTCTGGGATTTCAAGAATGAATCAGCAGCAGTGGAGTCATTTCTGTGCTTCTTCAGCATTCCGTTTGAACTTATAATGGTCTTTTTTCTGCAGAGTTTACGACACCAAGTCGGCATTCCAAGCTCCATTTTACTTCAACAATAGAGAGGAGGGGAGAATAGGAAGAACTGAGACGAGTAGGAATGCGTTTGCGGCATGACTTCAATGAAAACTGTATAATGGAAATACTTGAAGACATTTGATATGTGTACTGCTGCATTGAGTGAGTATTTGTTGGCTTACCCTGTTCTTATCGAGCAGCTCCGACAGCTTGTTGATCCTGTCTAGCAGCATCTCCATCTCGCTCTGCAGGTTCTCCCTGTCCTTGGCCGCCTTCTGCACCTGCGAGTCCAACATGTTCACCTTCTCCTGCTGCTTCATCAGGTCGGTCTCGATCTTGTCCTTCTCAGACTGGGCGGTGACCAGAGCGCGCTGGAACAAGAAGATCAAATTCGTGTGTTAAGATCGGGTGCTTATTGTGCGCAGACCGGCATTCACGTTTGAAAGACTGTATCGGAAAAGTAGCATTTCCCGCATCGGTTCTCCATCACTGATACCCATCGAAGAAGCATTTGTTGTTGTTGCAAAAGAGCCTCGAGTAGTGTAGTGTGTGTATACACACAATGGATAATAGCAACAGAGCAGCTTTTCTTATGAGATTGAGTGTGCGGGCTACAAATCGGATTTGCTTCTCGCTTGAGAAGAGAAATGAGGATCCACTCCGCAAAGAGATAAAGAAACTCGATCGAAGAAGCTTTTTATAGATAGCAACAAAACCAGACAAATTAGTTTACTGCGTACCTGCAGTTTGTCGCACTTCTCCCTCTGCCGCTGCGAGTCAATCTGGTAGTCCTCACGCTCAGTCTGGAACCGGGTGGAGCTCACCTGAGCCTTCTCAAGCTGAGCCTGAAGGTTGTCCAGCTCATAGAGCAGTTTCTCCTTGTCAGCCTGGATCTGGAATGTGGGATATCGGGTGTTAAACGCATGTAATGATGCTCTTTTGTTGTTGCTTTGGGCTTGTTTTTGGATGGGGTGGTTAGTGATTGCAATTTGGGGAGGGTAAATCTCACTAATTAAGTTCGTTGATAGGGGTCCATTAAGATTGTTAAAATGTGATGTTGTGGGCTACATTATTACTCTGCATTACATCATTATTGCATCGTTTAAAAGCGAGTTTATCTTTTCGTTGTATGAGACTGGGTGCACATTCTTTACGTCGGTTAGACCGACACTGATTGCGAAAGTGTTTTGATGTGAAGGCAAGAGAATGAAAAGGGGGCTAATGTAATATTATTGATATACATACACTGTGTCGAAAGAGTTATATACAAAAAAAGAAACTTTACATGCATTTAACGACTAATTTATCTACATTCTGTATTATACAATTAGACTATTCAAAATACGACTACAGAGCAGCTCGTACATCAGAGCTCTCCGTTCTTTCATGTTTGTGTGTGTGCAACATTAAAGGCAATAACAATAATGATAAAGATAACATAAGTTTATATCGCCGTAGAAGACGAGAGAGAGAGAGGCTTGCAAAAATGGGAAACAAACAGAGAGGCTGAACCTCCTGTTTGCTTCCACTGCATGCAAGATATGCGCTACAGTGTTTTGTATAGTGGATGAAATGGCAACATGAAGATGATTTCGTTTTCAAAAGGGCGAGTGAGAACATCATTTGTGAACTAACGGAGGGAAATGGAGGAGGATCCTAAGTTGTTATTGTAATGCCAGGAAACACAAATATGACTCCTATTTAACGACCATCTCTTTTGTTAAAACGTTTTTACAGGAGCGTTCTGTGCTCTTCCTAATAATGATGTGCACCGTTAACTGTATATGGTGACACACATACTAATGTATAGCTGCTCTCTGGTTAATCGACGCAAAAATCTGCATTAGTATTGTATGGGGTTACGTATAGATTAAAGACATCAGCTACTTCCTACAGAAAAATCGTGACTTTCATTATTACATCATAGTCAATAAAGTGCCTTCCGCGATAGGATGAGTTGTAGCCGACTGGCGAGGATGCCTTGTTTGGCTCAGCGCTGCCGCTGAAACGGACAACCGTGCATCGGGAGGACGAGGACGACGACGAGGAGGAGGAGCTGTAGGAGGGCGGGGCAACGGACGACGACGACGGGGGCGGGGCCGAGATCGCGTCAATTGTGGAAGAGTATCGCGCTACCTGAGAGTTTGCGTGGCGGTACTCCTGTATTATCATTGCGCATACGAGTGAAGTAAGAAAAGGGGAAGAAGAAGAAGAAAAGGAGAAAGAGAGATGAGGTGACAAGTTGACTACTGTCATAAGGAAGGCGTAAATGGAAAAAGATGATTGAGTGGGACCGTTGAAAGTTAGACGACGCATGGCAGTGCTTTTTACAATGTGCCTCTCAGTCTAATGTATATAAGAACCGATTAGCGCCTTCTTTCCACTACGAAATTGACTGGTTCAAGTGCTGCAGTCTGTATTGATTCTTCTCCACTATGTGTAGTATTAGCTTTCAATTAATTCCAACTTCCAACTACTTCTACATTCGCCTGCGGCCGTGTCTACCAGAAGCGACTTTCCTGCTTGCATACGCATTCTATTGTATATATTAAGCCCTCCCATGTATGCGTGTAAAACTTTTCTTCTTCTGACGACGTTACATACTGCCCAAGTGCCTAATTGGAACCTCAGAAAGTAGAATCATCTTGTAAGGAGGCAAGTTTTATTTTTTCTGGAGTGGCAGTGAGGACTCAGCCTTTTGTGCTACTCTCTGGCTATTGAGAATGGAAAACACATACTAGAAGAACTGAAGAAGTAAAGCGAGCGGGACATACTCTGAAAGAATAAGAAGAGGAGGAAGAAACGAGTCATGTGATTTGGCTCGTTGTAGTGCTAGCTGCCAGCTAGGCCTTCTTCCCTTCTTTCTCTTTGCGCACGCTCAGCTGCTGCTACCTCAGCATTCCCTGCTGCTCGTGTGTGGCCCAAAGAGACAGGGCTGGCATACTACTACACCAGTCCTCACACTGTGCGCGTAATTTGGCTCATATATTGTGGCCTTTCTCGGGGTTTGTCTTAGTTCTAATATTAGATTATTACTTAACTAAGGAGAGCCGAGTTTGTCACGGCTGCTGGAAAAATAGTTGTTGAAGAAACGTCATGGTTTTCTTCGTGAAATGAGAACATGATGTAGAGGAAGGAGGAACTTAAAGAAGGCTAGTTTTGATCACACTCTTTCACAATTTGGCAAAGCCATGCAATTGTTTCAGCTGTGGTTAAATGCTTTAGTGGTTAAAAATACCAAATATATACTAAACAGAAACAGGGAAAGGTTTATGAAGAGGTCTACAAAATATGAGGAGGAAAATGATGATGGAGGGTAAAATTACTTCAAGTAGTCTCTGGCTAGCTACCTCATTAAAGTCGTTTAACATTGAGCGACAAGCTTAAAATAATGCCCCTTTAAACTTCAATCGACATTTGGAGCATGAATAAAATAATAACGTCTAGTGGTACTTTTAAATACGGAGCTAAATACAGACAATTCTACTCGTTTTTAATAGTTCTCTTTTAACTACAATTCCATAATTAGTGATGAAATTTGTTTACATGACGCGAGACAAGAAATATATTAAAATGATGAAAATATGACGACGATAAACAATTCTACACGTTTTTGGTCTGTTCTTAAGAGTTAAATTATACTGTTGTTTTCATCACTTTTCTCTCGACAAAACACAAGGATGTGATAAAGTTAATAATAAAGCATAGAAGTAACAACAACAAGAAACAACTCTATGACCTCTGTCCATAGAAGTATAACTCAACTGTGTAATAAAACGCCTATGCCTTCTGTCTTTTTTTCAATCTTTCTTAATGACCACCTACCCGTCTTGTATCGTTCTGCGCCCTTTCAAACTTCTCTTGAAGTCTGTCGAAATCTGACTGAGCCTTCTCCAAAGCTTGCTGGGTCTTTTCCTGTTGTAACTGGTATTTGCCCGCCGTGGCCTAAAATAAACGATAAAAATAGTGGAAAGGAAGAAGGAGAAGGAGGAGGAAAAATGAGGAGGAAGAAGAGTAAAACAATAGTTTGAAATGGGGGTTCAGATGATAAAGTATTTGTATTGTAACACACAGAGAGTCAATTGATTGATCAGCTTGGAGGTTCAGGAGGGGAAGGAGGGGTCAGCGTTTCTTCTTTCCAGAGCACAACTTAGGCTAGGAGGAGGGGGAGGGGGAGGATGAAACGAGGGAGAAGAGCAACGAAAATAAGGCAAACTAATCGCAGGAAGCAACTTTTGCGTGAAATGACACTCTGGCTTATTGCCCCTTGTTTTTGGTATTTCCTCCGTGATATAGGATTGTTTGCGCTCTAGTTAGTTTTGGCACAGGGTCGCCACATTCTTTACAAGGCAGTTGTGAAGTATTGCCTCTTGTGGCTGTAGTCTTAGGGTAGGGGTAGTAGCCCTGCCTTCCCCCCCAAACATTTCCTTTTGATGGGCTTTAGACCCTCTCTAACAGTTATCTATGTGGGGGAAATGTTCTACTCTACCCTCCTCCTCCCGGCCAGGCATCAAATTGCGAAGACAGAATATTATCATTCCCTGCTCGCTCCTCGTACGGCGAATGCCCCTCCCCTGGGAATCGGAAGTTTCCGCACCCTCGAACCGACTTTTTCCGGGTGTGCTCTTGCCACTTTCTTAGCATTACTCGGGATCAAATGACATAGCTAAGGAGAGGGGAGACTAGGAGGAGTGCAAAACGTGGAGTTGTGTGTTTTATATAAGCTTAAAAGGGGTTTAAAGATGGGGGTAAAATGTGTGACCATTTAATGTAGAATTGTTTTATAAGTTTAGTTTTACTGTTTTCTGGCAAGCGGGAGATGTACTTTTAAATAGACTTTTTGGGAGGCTGTGCATGTTTTAGGAACGAGTATCAGGTTTTGTGATTTGAAAAGTATTTATAGTGGGGGATATCATGATTTTTGGCTGAGAAAAGGGGGGCTTTAAAACACAAGTGAAGGCTCAGAGGTTAAAAGTAAGTCATGTTTTAGGATGTTTTATGCGCATTTGTTGTTGTTGTTGCTGGTTTCCCCGTCTTTAAATGGAGGGTTGCGGTATCGTAATTAAAGAGGATAAAGTAGGGATCATATTTAAACGTGGCAGAAAGGAAGCAAAACTGGAAGCGTAATAAGAGGTCAAACTGATAGTAAATGGTGCTGCTTTGGAAAAGATTGTCCAATCAAAATGGGAGGTGAGGTAGGAATAGTAGGAGGAGTAGAAATTTCTTTAGACGGCAAGAGAATGGTCTTGCTCTTTCAGGCCAATGAAAAAAATCCAAGATCACAAAAAGGGGAGAATATATAGAGAAGTTTTCCTTGGCTCCTTTACCTGTGATCGTTCAAGGTCCTCTCTCAGCTTGTCCAAATCCGTGACGATCTTCTCCCTGTCCGAGTAGGATCGGTTCAGCGCCTCCTGCATCTTTTCAAGTTCGTCCTGGAAGTTCTCGTTCTCGGTCTGGGTGCTTTCAAGTTTCGCTCGCAGTCGGTAGATCTCGCCTTGAGACTTTTCAACCTGCAAATTGCAAAAGTTAAGCAATTGACCTTATGCATCATTAAGGTCATTAAATGTCACCTTCTCCTGCATCTGTTCCAATTCCGCTTGTGATCTGTCGTAGTCCGATTGATTGAGCCTGAGCTCGGTCTGCACCCGGCGGAGTTCCGAGTCCCGTTTGTCAACCTTGTCCTGCAGCTCAGCCATTTCAACAGCGTTGCGCGCAGACTGTGCCGTGTAGCCAGGGTCGGGCGAGCGCCCGCGCCCGCGGTGGTGGTCTCCGTACGGGTCGCGTGCGCCCATCGCGGCCTCGCGGCTCGCTCGGTCCAGTTCAATGTGGAGTCGGTCGTTCTCTTGCCTGGAAGAAAACAACGTGAGTATTGAATTAGATGCCGATGCGATCGCCGCCTTCATCATTATGAGCTCATTTCGCATTGCATTCACGTGCAAGACCTTTCAAGAGAAGATATCTTTGGAATGGGTGCAAGATGAGCTTATAGCGGCATGCGGCGCACAGAGAGACCTGCGATGAATGCTTATTACAAAAGAAGATAGAAGTACGTAGTAGTATGATAATAATGACGACGATGCCTTCTTTCTTTATCTCATTCCTTTCTTAGTCTCAGCTGCTGCTGGCCTTGTCTGATATGGAAAATATTCCCGTCTTACGCTCCGTGCTATTTGTACTCGAGAGCTGCTGGAGAAGAGGGCTGCTGCTGCTACATCATGTACACATTAGTGGTAGCTCTCTGGCCAGTAGACCCCGGGGCCTCTTGCTATTCTCAGCTCCTTTTTCTTTGCTCTCATTTGCTGCATGAGGGACAAGAGAGAGAGGAGAGTGCGAATGGCAAGGAAGAAAGAGCAATTGCCCCAATATTTGCACTCATTTATTTGAGGTGGTTTTGTATGCTGAGAAGGCGATAAGATGTAGTAGTGCTGGAGGGGGAGGGCAGGAAAAGCCTCAGCACTCAATGCAGCAGTAATGCACACTAAAGTGGAGCAAAGAGAGAGAGAGGAGATCAAGCTGAGCAAGACTAAATGCTTGCAAGATGAGATGATGATAGAATCTATTGAGGGGGAGGAGGGCTGCAGGAGCTAGGAGCCCCGACCATTTTAAATGAGTGACTAAGACGGTGTTTCAAAGAGAATGGGAGCTCGTAAAATAGTTGGGGAGAAGAAATTGGCGCTAATCCACAATGAAGGAGAAAGTGTGTTCCCCGGTGCAGCAGAGAAGAAGGTTTTCTTTCCCTGTGCCCATCAAGAGGAATTAACGAGAAAGGAAGAGAGAGAGAGAGAGAGAGAGAGAGAGAGAGAGAGAGAGAGAGAGGAGATGTTGTCTCTTCGTGCCAAGGTTATCTACATGCAAAGAGGAAAATTCTTCCTCGACTGCTCATGCAGCAGTGTCTCGGTTGCCAGGCTCAAAATGGCGCAGACAGCCACGCCATACAGGGGTGGTAACTTGTTGTCAGAAGTACTTTAGTGCAATGCTGTTATTGCTAAACGGTATGCTGCCCACTTTTGAGAATCTGGTAACCCTACTTATGAGAGCCCCAACAACGTCACTAATGCTTTGACTGGCCACAAAAAGTAAGCAGAGGCTGCTGGAGTGTTTTAAGGCATTATCCTTGCTTCAAGTGGCACAAAAGGAGAGATAGAGTGGAAAAGTGAGAGAGAGGAGCGAAGAAGAGATGTTCATAAATTCTCTTTTTGTCGGTATTACTTCCAGCTTTTGTAGCGGACAATGAAACGTTGCAGTTGAGCCTTCTCGAAATGGAAGTTGGCCAAAATGTTCTACACTTGCAATCGAACATCTCCGCATCGAGAGCCATGATTACAAGTTCTAGTTGCAGATTACCGAATGCATTGTTCTGATTTTGCACCATGTGCAGCAGCAGTCCTACTGGCACTTGAAACGACTCGATCTTTGGTCGTGATTAAAGCCGTTCCCAGATTATACCCGAGAGTGGAGAGGACTAGAATTTATGCACTGACTCTCTCCATTCTTATATTCTTGCCGCAGTGATAGCAGCAGTGCATGCATCGCAGAAGAAGAAGCGACGGAAGCTCTTCTCGTTTTTGTCAGAAGATCCTTTTCGTACATGTTTGCTCTCTTGACGTCTGAAAATGGCGACTGACACCCACCACCACTGTCTACGTCACCGTTTAAGCTCCTACCTTAGTCGTTCAATGTCCATCTCAGCCTTGGCGAACTTCTGCCGCCAATCGCTGTACTCGTTGTATCTGCTGCTGCTGTCTCCGTGCACCTTCTCCAGCTCAGCCTTGCTCTGCCCCAGCTCGGACTGGGACAGCTGCAGCTTCACCTCCAGCTTGTCCTTCTCCGTGTACGCCTTGTCCATGCGGACCTGGAGCTTCTCCACCTCGCTCTCCAGGGAGTGCAGCTTCATCTTGTAGTCGGTGATCTCCCGGTCGTGCAGCTCCTTCTCCTCCTTGCCGTCCTTCTCGGCACGGTCACGCTGCTCCCGCAGCTGAGCCATTTGCTTATCCCGGTCAGCCAGGGCCTCCTCCAGGCTGGTCAGCGTGCCCTCGCTGGTGTACGTCTGCGCTTGGACCGCGTTGAGCTTGGATCTCGCGAGCTCCATCTGGTTGTCCTTCTCCTTGAGCAGGTCCTCCAGGTTGTCGATCTTCCTCTGGAGCACGTTGACCTTGCGGTCCTTGATGTCGACCTGGTCGCGGAGCTCGCCCAGCTCGTTGCAGATGCGGTTCTTGTCCTGCGTGGCTGAGAGCGCCGCCTGAGTCTTCTTCTCGATCATCTTGTTCTTCTCCTCCAGCTTGGCGCGGAGCTCGTCAACCTGGAAGAATGCATAATTTAATTAGTGGAATGAACGTGATTAACTTCCTTATCTCAACTTTTCGTACTATCGTGACAATTACCAAAGGAGGGGAAGAAGGAAGTATAAAGTGAAATATACGGAAGGGAGTTCTTAAATTGACTTTGGAAACGACGTCACTCCTTCCTTCTTCCTCCTTCATATTACCTCCTCTTCCCCCTTTTCAGAGCCGTGGCCCCACTTCTTTTTCCAACCTGGGAAAGGACAACAAAAGTTGCTCCTTCCTTCCGTGCCAAAAGAGGAAGAAAAGTTCTTCCACCCACTCCCATCAAGCTCAGCTCTTGTTTGGCGACCAAGCTTGAAACAGTGTCACCTCAGCTCAAGAGTGGGGGGATCATATTAGGAACACTCTCCGTAAGCCAGGCACGTGCACGTTACAGTTGTATTAGTATCTCAACTCACGTCCATCTGCAGCATGTTGTAGTGCTCCTCCTTGGCGATGAGCGACTCCTTGAGGACGGCGATGTGCTTCTGGTAGTCGGCGTGCTGCTCCTCGACCGTCTTCATCTTGGCCTGCATCTGCATGAGGTCCTGCTCCTTGCGTTGGACCTCCATGCGCATGTCCTCAATCTGAAGGAAAATATATTTGGTCAATAATGTTATACTCGTTCAATGCAGGGCTCATTATCTCTATTCGCTCCAGCTCTCTATTCATTGTGAGTCTGGCTAATTAGAAAGTTTCGCCCAGGAAATGGTGTGACATAAAGTCGATGGGGAGAAGAAGAAGAAGAACGAAGTTATTCCGACTGAAGGCTGCTTTTCGTCGGGTGATTATGGCTCTTAGTTGTTTGTTGGCAGGAACGCAAACAAAAGTTTTGCAAAACATATATTATGCTGGGGAGAATGTCACGATTGTCTGCCTTAATATTGCACGGAATTAGCTTTTGACTGCATTGCTAAACTATCTTCTCTTTCTCCGATACTTTTCAATTGTCCCAATTTATACTTTTTGCCTTCGTCAGTTCTTCTTCTCTTGGCAATCGTCGTTATTGGCTCAGCTACTTGATACTTTTTTCTTCTTCTTCTTCTACAGCATGGAAGAAAACTGCATTTCGAGAAGCGGAAGAAGGAAGAGATCAAGAAAATGAAACTTTTGCCAGCTTGTGACTTATGTTTCCAGCACTTTGAAACAAACTGGCAACCCTGGAAGTAAGCACATTGCAGCAAAGAATGATACTTCCAGATTGTTGCACCAGAAATGCGTTAAAAGATGTTTTCTTTACAGCATCCATATCATCGATCATTGCTGCAATTCAACCCTTCCTCTCCTTTCCTTCACAACATAACATCATTTGATATGTCATGATTTGGGATGCTGACCTAAAATAAATAGACTTCTTATAACGAGAAAAAGTTCCTTAAGGAGCTGGCTGAGCATTATATGACCATGAGAGGTAATATAACTTGCGCCATTCATTCTCCGCCGCACCGAAAAAGAAGCTTCTAAGGATGTGCGATCGTATCTTGAACCGTCTGCTATTTTTGTATGTTCCATCTTGCTATCTTTTGCCCTAGAGTGAGTTGGTTAAAGCAGGGCTTAAAACCAACCGCAAAAAGAGCTTCAGCAGAAGAAGACGATGAGGCAAAGCAGAGATGAGAGAATGTATCTCTAGCCGCATCACTTTTTTTACTCTGCTGTTTTTCTTCCTCTCTAGGGTTTCATTTTGGCTGTAAACATCCGAGTGGATTTCTTCTGCTTTTTTACATTTTTGTGTGTGTCATAAAAAACTTGACGTCGTCATCGTTCTTTATTCGTCGACTCTTGTAAAGGATTAAAGTTGGTAAGAGTAGAGGTTCACTTTTGAAAGTAGCCAACAAGTTCATCTAATGTCTTTCAGCATTTGAGACAGTTACACTTTTCAAGAAAAAGGTCTTACTTGCTTTTTAATGTCGTTTGTACGTTCCTAATTCCTATAAATCAAGTAGCAATCCTTACTTACAAACTACTTCCCTTTTCCACCGAATGAAAAGCTTTTTACAAGGTGTTACTGTGCCATTTACAATAGTACATTCAGCCAAAGGGGGTGATTACAGACCCATTTAATTCCTACTTAACGACATTGAGGTTTGGTTCACACAACCACAGAACTCGTAAATGTACGGCATATAACTCGGTGACTTCCTGTTGCTACGTAAATGTAATATAATGACAAAAGGGAATTTCTCGGAACGGAACGAACTTTTTATTCTCGTTTCCCATGTACTCAATTATGTTTGCTTAGTCTTTTCAGTGTTTGCGCATATGATATATTCATGTGGAGGAGATAGATCACAAAGTATAAACCGCCGTAATCGAACATGATCCTGCGACCTCAAGGCCACAATCATGAGCTAATCCCGTCTTTACTTTCGATTAATCGTTTTACGAGAAGCGTATTACTATTTTTATGACTTTCTGACAGGGACATCTCTTTTTGGTCAGGTTTAACGCCCCAACTTTTACCTTTTATTCTTATACAGCACGCCGCCTTACAAAAGGCCACATGAAGAAGAAGAAGTTTTGTATTATTTTCTTCTCAAGAGTCTTCTTTTCTTCTAACCACACGTGCCCTCATAAAAAGAGTCTTCTCTCCAGGATGGGGAATCCAAGTTTTCTTTATTTTTATACAGGAGGAGGCAGTTTATCATTATTATGTTATGGAGAGAATGGAAAAATAAGGCTTTTTCTCCCTTTAAAACACACAGTGGCGCCTTTGAAAAGTTTCCTTATTGTGCATAGACGACCGAGAGATTGACGACGGTGGTTTGGCCTTTCTTGAGCACTCCAGAGAAAACAGGATCAAGTGAAGATAATCATTTGTCACATTCGCCAAGGCGGGAAATTCCCAAAAGTAGACAAAAAGTAGCCAGACATACGTGAGCAAAGGTCATATTGAAGGATATTATTATTATTTGCTGGTCCTATATTTTTAGCAGAAAATAAGACAGGGGTTGCCATTTTTTACCCCACTGTGCATATATGTTGTCTCCGTCAACCCCGGAATCACAACCCAGCAAGCTGTCTGTCATCTCACTCTGTTGCGCTCCTTCCTCCATTTTTTGCCCTTCTCCCTTCACAACACCTGATTTCCTCTTCTTTGCTGTGTGCCCATTCTTTTGAGGGCGTGCCAAAAAGAAGCGGAAAGTTTCAGAAAAAGGATTTATCGGCAAGATTTAACTACGTTTTTTGTGTGTTGGTGAAATATAAAGAAAGTTTTCTTCTGAGAGGGGAGAAAGATATCTCTTTGTATAGATTCAGTAGTAGTTTTGGTTCAAAACTGTATAGCCTAGAGAACAAAGGGGGAGGACAAAGTTTAAAGCACTGTCATACTGTACAAGTTTTAACCCTCTTCAGATAGAGCTGCTTACTTTTAAAGAAGAGCTCTTCAGAGATCATATATTGTCATAATGGGCTCATTTTGGTGTGTTTAAAACTGTCCTTTGAGGACCTCATGACCTTCAGTGTGCCCACTTATCTACATCTCAAAAACCCTCTCTCATCAAAGAAGTGATCCAGCCGAAAGAAAAGCCATCTCGACAGTCCTTTCCCCTCCTCTCAAGGAAATCCCAATGACTCAGCAGTTTTCCTTCCCCCAATGATCCCGCCTTCGAACGTTCTCTCACGCCCATTGGGCCGGGCTTATCATAAGGATTGATCAAGGCCAAAGATAGCAAAGACCTTTTACAGCCTTTTTATTCATCCTACCTGTCTTTGAGCCACCACGTGCATATGCTGGTGTACACGAGCTTCCTCTTCCTTGCCTGAAAATGGGGTAAGAAAATGCATTAGTAGAATTGGGAAAAATGAGCTTAAAAGGCGTTTTGTTTTGATAAGGCTGGCTGGCTTTAAGCAAACTCTCACATTTGTAATACAATAGTTTTGAGGCTCATTCACCGTTCCGGAAATTTGAGCTCGGATTTTGTTGTCGAAAATCGGGCTTAAAGCAAACATATAAAGTGGATAGGGGCAAAAAGTTTGGAGTGTGTAAAAACTTCCTTAGCCAAATTGAAATAGTAAATTAACGTGCATATTAAAGAACAAAGAACAATAAAAAATATTTATTAATAATTAAAAATGGTAAATACATTTTGTTTACTTTTGTTTTTGCAGCAATAAAATACTTTAGCATTTTAACCCCATTTACTTTTCATCTACACAGACCCATTTTAATAAATCATAGAACCCTTTTAATTGCAGCCTGAGTTTAGGGTTGCCAAAATATACTTTCAATGTTAATATTTTATACTGTACATATTGTATAAAATGAATGAGTAATACTTATAAAGTTCATAAAATATAATTCATTTTAGTTAACTCACCATCTCCCTTGCTCTGCAGCATCTCGAGCAGCTTCTTGATGCTCTCATCCCTGGCTTGCAGCGTCTGCTTCTGAGTCTCGATCCGATGCTCAAGCTCCTGGAAGAAGAAAACACAAACAAAATCATCACTGAGTGCTTCAATCTCGATTTAACCCCACTCTACCAGTCCATTATCTTTGAGCTGCGAGGGTAATTACTTTCATCATGTGTGCATGGGTAGACGGACCCTTCAGAGCGCCAGACCGAGCAAGAAAAATGGTTGTGGAAAGCCAAGTGTTTTTGACGTCAGAACTGGCGGCTGAGTCACTGCCAGCTAGGGTCACGCCTGAGTCAAAACAGCATCATCAGAAAATAAACCCGCAGCAGCTCCATTTTCGTTTTATATTCCCTTTTCACTTTTTCTGACCGACAGCAAGCTAGCTGAGCTTCTTCCCTTGGGACGACGTTATAGCTGCTGCTGTATCTTTCTCTGCCTTTCTTCGCCTCCAGCTCCTCCAGCTTCTTTTGTCGAGTTGACCAAAATGCCTCGGGAGGAGGATGTGCTACTATAGCTGCTATCCAACCGAGTGTATACACCGTATAGAAGGAGCGTGTACACTAATATAATAAAGAGCTAGATGCTTGTGTAATAGACCTTACTTTGGTCATATATCTAAAAGGGGGGAAACGTACGCGCCAGCATTTTCAATTGAAATTCCACTTAACCTAGCCTTGCATGGTAATATAGAAGCCAAGAAGGTCGTTCGAGTGCGCTTAAATTTGTCATTGGAACCCTTTTCTAAGGGCAACGAATATTCTTGGCAACAGAGCCATAAAAGTATGCAAAACGATTGGAGGCTTTAAATTGTTAAACTGCCGCTTTGCATGAATGCCCCTCCCCTCATTATATGCAGTCAATATATTCGAGTCAATGGGTTACTATTTTTTCACATAACAAGTTTTTGTCCTGTATATATTTTTTGTATCAGACAATGAAACCTAACGGCTTAAGAATGCATTCTATAGTTAAAGTTAAAATATCAACCTGACTTACCTTGACCGTCTCCTTGAGTATCGCAATCTCCCTCGTGAGCGCGTCGTTCTCAATCTGCAACGCCTCGATGTGCGCCTTGATCTCCGGGTTCGTCTCCTTGGCGTGCTGCCGCGACTTGACCACTTCCTCCTCCAGCTGGCGGACCAGCATGGCTTGTTTCTGAAAAGGAAAGAAAATATAATATCAAGACGTTTAATAAGCATGTCAAGGAAATATTATTCGACGCGCTCTGACACTTTTTTGCTTTTCTTCTGCAATGCGGTGTCAAGGGATCTTTGCTTTTTCATCAGGGATGCCACTATGCAGCGTTCTAAAGCATAAGTGCATAATTGTCATGTGGAAAGGGTTGTTCAAGGTGTTGAAATGGCATCCCTGAATGGCCGATTTACAAAAAGCAGAAACGATGAATATAAACGGCAAGGTTGCAGCTTCTGGTTCTCTATTTCAATGCAGCATTTTGAGCAAGAGAAAGAATCTAAATTTCTTTTGAAGATGGTCTAATCCTCTTAAACGCTGTCGTTCCAACTCTTACAGCTTGCTTTCTTGCTAAAACACACATGTTTTCCTAAGCTTCAGACACAAAGAAATTCTCCTAAAATAAACGTTTTTCCAATTTCGCCGCGGCGCTCAGCCATTTGTCAAGACTTTTGAAAATTGACACGTTGGAAGAAGAAAAAATGTGGAAGATCGAGCTGCGCCATTCCATTCCGGGGCATATAAATCACTCGAGGTCGGACGAGACAAAACGAATAAAAACATCTTCCTCCTCCACTGCCGTAGTCAATAAAAAGACAGAAAGCCCTCTTTGAGCAATAACAATAACAAGTCTAGGGATGACAGATCGTGTCAAAACAACGTCGAAAAGCCATCATCTTCAGGTTCCCTGAGCGACATATCAATTGCAGGGTAAGTCTAAAACTGCCGCCGTTGCTCATCCATTTTCTGACCCAAGAGCTTTTTTATCGTCGTCTGTCGTCGTCGTCTGCTGTCAGCTCGATCAGGCGCGACAATCAACGAGAAGCAGAAGAAGATCCACAGAAACAAGTGAAAGAAGGCTATTGAAAGTGGGAATGGCTCCAGACAGGCCAGATGGACAAGAGTACCCAATACTTGTAGTAATTGTGAGAGTGTTCTCCTCCTCACATAGGTCAAAGCAATTTCAAAATTGATCCTTGCTCTCAGTGTATACGTGGTGTTATGTACTTTGTACTAAACGGTTCAACTCCCATTTTCTCCTCCTTCTCCATTCAAGGCCCTACAAATTCTTCTTCTTTCTCTTGGAAAATGGGCCTGAAATTGGCTTCCGGCCAAGGGCTCACACACACTCACAGGCAGTCATTCATCCAGTGAGGCCCATTCTTCAACATCTCTCTGACTGAATATAGTCAAAAGAGGAGATTTCCCCACACGATTTGGCTCTGAACACATTCCACATCATGCCAAGGAAACGACCTGAAAAATGAATCTATCCGCTCTTCCGTTCAATAAATAGTTTTAAACCCCTTAATAGCCATATTATTGCAAACAAAAGACGTCTTTATTGTGCAATTTCTGACCGCAATTTGGATTAAATGTCCCCATCAAGTAGCCAGCAGCCCGCCCCACCCAATGCACTTTCACAAGTCACATGAGCGTGTTGCTCAGTCTCCGTTTTTGCTCGCGGGTGTCCCCTAGAAAAAAAATACTTCTTTCGGGTCATGTCTTTACAGCTAAAACGAAGGAGAAGGACTTGTGTGTTCAGTAGCAACGTCTTAAGACTCGATTCGTGTGAGCGAGCACAGCTTTGCCTTTTTTGCTGTCTACAGCAAGGCCAAGTATAAAAGGGCTGCTGCTGGTGAGCAGCTGAGTCAAAGCAAAGCCCCCTTTGCATGCCAATGTCGGGCTCTGTGTGTGTCTCTCTCCCTCTCCCATGGCTGGCAAACACAAACAAGGATTTTAGTTAAAGGAAAAGAAGGCCTTTGTTGAAAAGAAAATGAGATGATGTCAGCTGATAAAGGTCTCAATTTCGGGTCGGAAGAGAGACTGATGACGCTAATTCAGCCAAATGAGGTAATGAATCTCTCTCGAAAAGGTGAATGCATAAGAGTCGGACAAAAGGACCTTTTAGGGACATAAAATGGGTTAAAATAAAAGCCAATTCTCCAAGTGGATCTCTATTGTATATCTTAGTAATTTTAAAAGTGATGAAACAGCACTTGACTTTAATTGGAGTAGCTGTAGGAGGGAAGAATACTTGTAGCTCAGTCTCCCCCTTGCAAAGTGTGACTAAAGAGAGTGAAAGTTAGTTTAGCATGCAAAACGGAGGAATACTTTACGATAAGGCAAACGAAGCATATTCTTTGCACAGTGGTTTCAACTTGGAAATGGCAAGCAAATACTTTAAAAAGATCGTGCTGAATAACCACTGTAACCGTTTTATGCGTGTCAAGCAATATCGGCCGAGCTCCAAAAATGACGACTTGTCCGTGCCTTCAACGTGACCCAGTTTAATATTTTTTCTCATTCCCCGCTCTTGGCAAAAACACAGGAAGTATATAGCAAGAATTTACAACGTTAATAGTGGAACTGTATAATCTAATCGATAGTTAAAGAGGAAGGAGGAGGAAGATGATTAATCAATAATTAATGCGGCTACAGTCGCATCTAAAAAGCGTCACATTTGTCATTTTATGCATTGTTGCTACGAGAATCTTGCTTACTTTTCCCCGATATCCATCATTAAGACAGATCATCTTTGTAGCTTCTTCTCCTTTCTTCTCTCATTTGAAGTAGACCTTGAAAATATGGCTCTTGATTGTACCTTGGAGACGACGGCGAGGGGGAAATATAAAATTATAATTTGCTTTCTCGACTCCTCGGTCTCCGCGGTGGCTTTACGCTCCGCTGACTTTTAAAAACACGGAGCGCGCGTGTTCGTTAACCATCTGGTGTGTGTGTGTGCGTTTTATATACATGGTCAGATCTACTACAGATCTCATTTGCAGGAAAGGTCACTCCGTGGAAGTTCTTCTCCATTCTTTGCTTGTTGTCCCTGTTCTTTATTCCAAGAGAGGAGTGGAAGAAAATCAATTTTGCTCTTTTCATCGAATCTGATCGTGCAAGAAGATGAAAAAAGTTTTTGCGCCATTAAAAGAACGGACAGAGTTGACAACAGGTTGGTGAACAATGAAGGCCTTTCCTATGAGAAGCACACTATTTTAATATACGAAAGAATATGCTCCATCTTAAGCCTTGTGCACATAAAATGAGCCTGTATGCTTTTCTTGGTCCTATTCATCTTTAGATGCGGGCAGTTTGCTCATCATTTGCTGTGGTACAACAATCTGATGGTGATACAACAGCGATACAATGATGCTACTGATGATGATTCTGCTGCCCATATTGTTTCCCCTCAACGCATCTTAAAGAGAGATGTACAGAGCATAGCTACATCAACCGTCAGGGATGCTATAACCCCAGATTGTATGACAGCAACTGAAGAGTTATGCCCGAATCTTAGTCATATGTTATTAGACTTACAGTTAGTTATTGCAAATATTAAGTTAGTCAGTATAATATCACTAAAACCATGTCGGCTTAAGCAAAATGTGACAGCAGCTGATGTTGACAATATGGCCCATTGAATTTTGCTGGCAATGTCAAACAAGTGCATGTGTGACACTCTCACTTCAACGCTCGTCCACTCAAACCCGATTTGTGTATTCACAAGTGAGAAGGAGAGAGAGAGAGAGA
This sequence comes from Tisbe holothuriae, assembly GCA_900659605.1. Lineage (NCBI taxonomy): Eukaryota > Metazoa > Arthropoda > Copepoda > Harpacticoida > Tisbidae > Tisbe > Tisbe holothuriae. Next base: position 79 of record LR139511.1, on the reverse strand, counting down.
GAGAGAGAGAGAGAGAGAGAGAGAGAGAGAGAGAGAGAATTTTCGCGCGAGGTGTGGGGACGGAAAAGAAGAAAAAAAG
>LR139510.1:0-35122 GCA_900659605.1 Tisbe holothuriae | reverse complement strand
GATGTGTTCAAATTGTGACAAAAGGAAGACTACTCAAGTAAGCATATATAAAACTTCTTGTTATAGAGGAAGTTTTTCTTTTTTTTCTTCCTCCCAAACACACACTCAAGCCTAACTAGATGGAGAAGGAAGGAAGTAGTTTTCCTCATTCCTTCCGTGTAAGGCGGTCCCTTTCTCCTTACTGCAGATGGGGATTCAAACCTCAGTTTCTTTTGGCAGTTGCCATAGTTGACTTGCGAGCGCGACTCCTTGATTCCAAGAGAAACTCACTAGAAAAACTATGTCTCAAGTGGTCTCAAGCTGTCCCGAGATCCTGTTTGGTTTAACTGCCTGGCGCTCTTTGAAAATATGTTTTATTGGACTCAAAAATTAAGTTTTAGGGGGCTGGCCACACGACATAAGCCCAATAGACACCGGTGGCTCATCGATGCGCCATCAATGAGCAGGCAATAGATATCGAGTAAAAATTGATGGAGCATTCAAAAATCCGTAGAAATTGGCCGCTCATCGATGCGCCATCAATGAGCAACCAATGTCTATTGGTTTTCCTCTATTAGGTGTGGTCAGCCCCTAACTACTACTAGTTAGTAGTATTAAAACTCAACGATCATCCAACAGTCAGAAATTTTAGCTTACAATTTGGCTACTTCCCTACTTCTTTCTCTTCTTGTTACTCAGTGACCAGAGAAACTGCAGTGACTCTTCTAAAGGGGCAGACCAATCAGCCCTCAGCAGAGGCTTAAGCTCCTCCTAGGATCAACTGAGCTGAGAGTTCGCGCCAAATTGACCAAATCGACAGTCAATTCGGACCAACAAGGTTTCTTTCATATCATGTAGAGGGTTTAGGCCCCAGACTGTATTAGTAACTAATACAGCTATGCGGTTAAGGGTTAGCGCGTGCTTAAAAGTGCTTGCGATATTAAGCATTTTTGGTTAAGTACCACATGTATGGTTTTGCACGCCTCAAAAACGCGTAAACTCATATTTTCATCTTCTCCAGAAAAAATGACGGCATTGCCCTAGACTACAAGACCTTCCACAGCCGCCTGCAGAGCCACCTCGACTCTGAATACGTAAATCTGGCAGAAGTGACGGAATCTCTAACGCCTTGCATGGTAAAGATCGAAGAGCTCCTCTTTGGATCCCGAGGGCGGAAAGCCAGCAAGATGAAATCCTACTATGATCATTGGGAGAAGCAGCTGTACGACGCCATTGTTGCGCTGGTTCTAAGCAATCTTGATGAGTATTTGACTCTCCTGCATCAGAAGGTTCCAGTATTTGTCGTCAATGCTGTTCTATACGCCAATAAGGTTACTTTGGATCCTGACGCAGCGAGTATTGTTGAAGGTTGCATGCTTGTGGTAAAAAATATCATTCAAGGGACAAAAAGATTTGTAAGAAGATACAGGTGAGAGTTACACTTTAGGATTCTGATAGCAAAAATTGATGTATAAAAGAGGATTCTCTAATTTTGTTAGCGTATTTAATGCCAGATCATTATTAAATTCTTTTCTTTTTATAGTGGATCCTGGATTCCTATGACCGCCCTGTACGTCAGTTCCTCCGTTGACCAGTGCGTCCCTTCCTTTTACGAAGATATTATGGCACTGAAGAAGGTCAAAGGGAAGGTTTCGTCCATTCAGGGTCTCGTCACCTCCATAATGAGCGATCTGCACTCCTATCTGGGAGAATGGCAGAGCTTTCACAACCTTTGGCGATTCTCAAAGGAGCTCACCTGTAAGAAGTTCATTGCCACGTTGCCCAACTGCGTCGAATTTGACGAGAAGCTTCTATTTTACTACAATGTCCACCGCCTTTTGTCCACCAAGCCCGACGATAAGAGCTTTAAAGCAGTCAAGATCGAGCTGAAGCCGCTCAAGTCAGTCATTGTTGGACATGTAAACGAGTGGATTCAAACACTGGGTGAGCAGCTGGAGCTCACAGCCAAGATCCGACTCACGCACATTCTGGAGAAGGTTGATGCTTACCAGACCACACTGCAGCCAGTCACTGGCTCAGGGATGCTCAACGAGACAGTACAGCTGATATCAGATATAGGAAAGATCTCCTTGGAAGTGGAACTCAATTATAATGACATTCAGGAGCGCTGCCGAACTCTGGAAATGTATGACATCGAGAGCGACCCCGAGATAATGAGCGCGGCCACACAGCTTCCCTCTAAATGGACGTGTCTCTTCACTTCCTCATGTAGAGCAGCCCATCAACTACGGAAACTCAAAGATCGGAAGGCTACTCAGCTGGAATTCCACGTGGAGCGATACTCGGACAAACTAGCGCACATGTACCAGAACTTTTTAGTGGATGGACCGTACAAAGCTGAGTTTAAACTTGAGCAAGCTTTTGAATGCCTCCAGAACTTTGATACTCAAAGTCAGCTAGTAACTATTGAGGGGGATACTCTCAGAACTGCAGAAAAGGTTTTCAAAAAGCCAATCAACGACTTCCCCGTGCTTGAAAAACTAAAGCAAGAGATTGCTGATAACAAGAAAATATTGGCACTATATCATGAGTTACAAGATTTGGTCAATAATATAAAGGAAATGAGCTGCAGAGAATTTTGCAGCAAATTCCACTTTGATGAGATTGAAACCATCAAGACGAAGGCCTCGGATCTTTCAGCCCTGCTACAAAATCCCATACTCATAGAGAAACTAGACGAACGCATTGATGAGACAAAGGCCTGCTTTCAAATTCTCGCTGATCTCTCTCGGCACCAATTATATTCCAGACATTGGGAGCAGTTAGCTGTTGGTCTGGGTATGACCAGTAATAGGCCTAGAGAGGATATCTCCTCATTCACTATGTCCGAGTTTCTCCCTCTCCCCAGTTCATCAATATTGGAATGCGTAAGCGTGGTTACCAGCACAGCTGGGGAAGAGCACGTTATCGAAGACAACTTGGAAGCCATTTTGAACCACTGGAGCTCGGTCAAGTTTGCTTTTGATCGATGGCATCCTCGCGGCGCTCTAGGCAATGGGGCAAAGGCACTCATCACTATATCTCAGCTTCCTGAGCACATTTCTCGCCTGGAAGAGGAGAGTCAGCACGTGAAGCGTATGCAGGAGTCAAAGTATTCCTCTTTCTGTACAGACCGGCTTTGCAAGTCGAGGGAAATGCTGTTGGAAATTAAGCAAGTATTGCATGTATGGCTCAATGTGCAACGAGAGTGCCTTGTGCTGGCTAGAGTGCTTCTGAGCAAACAGTCCCAGTCATTTGAGGTCCAGAACCGATTTGAAGAGGATTTCAAATTGTACTCAAAAGAAATCAACGACGTGGTTAAGAAGCCACTTATCAAGCTGACCTGCCTCTCCGAGGGAAGACTGGCGACGCTCCGGCAATTTGAGACTACATTTCATCATTATCGACTGGAATGCTCTGAACTTGTGTCCGAGAAGAAACTTCTATTGCCCAGACTATACTTTCTCTCTTATGACGAAATTCTCACCATTCTTGGAGGCATCCAGGCTAATGAAGAAGAGTTTCAGCGTAGTGCAATGAAGCTCTTTGGTCCAGGAGTTGCTCGAATTGAGCTCATAAGTAAAGGAGCGGAAGGCAGCCAATACCTGGCTGAAGCCATGCTGACCACACATGGAGACAGAATTCCGCTGAGAAAGAAAGTGGCCTTGGAGGGCGGTATGGAACACTGCATGGGCAGGTTGGTCCACGAGACGAGAGAAGCGCTCAATTACAACATGTTCAACGCTCTCAAGAGGATTTCAAGGCTACCCGATGAAGACGACGCAGCAGAGACTCAGTTGCTGAGTGGAACTGACTGGTGTGACCAGATTTCCGTCAACCGATTCGAGATCATGTGGTGCAAGTCGATGGAGTTCGCCTTCTGGGACTCTCCCTGTGCCAGAGATGAGATCAGAAGACTCTACATGCTCTTCAGGAAGGTCAGTGATCGTCTCGAGAAGGCTTTTGCAGAGGATCAGTCATGGAGTCAGCGAGAGCGACGAAAGCGCAATAACATACTCACACTACTCTTATCCAAGACAAGGCTGCTCTACTTTTTCCTGCTAAAGAACATATTTAATGGTAGCGACTTTCACTGGTTGGCCTCTCTACGAATCTACTGGATGGAAGAAATGGAGGACATGCAAATCCGCCAGGGTGATGCCGTCATGCCGTATGGCTATGAGCTCCAAGACCTACCACACCTGCCACTCACAACGGACTTGGTGGAGCGATACCAGTACGGAGTGTTGTCAGCGGTGGCCGCCAAGAGGCCGATCCTGCTGCGCGGTCCTGCCGTCTCAGGCAAGAAGACCATCTTCAGAGACCTGGCATCAAGGATGGGTCTCTTCCATGTAGTTTGTAAAATCCTACCAGGCTCTCAAACTTCAGTTTCTGAACTATTACATTGCTTCTGTGAGGCCAATTGTTGGGGAATGGTTGATTCTTTGGACCAGGTTGATTCAGACACGCTTTCATCCATCACCACCTACTTCCATGAGCTTTACAAGGCACAGAATATGAAGATGAAGAATTTTCACTTTGGAGGAAGGCAGAGTCATTTGGGAACGAACACGGCGGTCTTTTTCACTTGTTCAAAAGGTTAGAAGACGATTTGCGTAATAAATTACCTTTGATTTTTTTTTCTTTTTCTAGTTGTGAGTGACTTGTCTGCCCTTCCCGCATCCCTACACAGCATGTTTCGCCAGATCAGTATTCACGCTCCCTCGTCGACCACACTTTTGAAGCAGGCCCTTCTCCCGTTCTATCTGGACCTGGAAGAGGAGCTCATTCGGTACATTGACGTGGCAGTCCAGGCAACTGCGGAAATTGATACTCAGCTGAGGTCTTCCGCTGCTCTTTTACTAGCGGTTTGTCGGGCCATCAATGCTCTAAGGCTTTCGGTGAAAGAGCTCGGTGAAGATGGTGTCACCAAGGCTGTCGCCAGAGTCACACTCAAGACTCTGCTCGAGGGCGTGCAAGATGTAAAACGAGTGGTTCTAAGGCCCATTCTTCGGGCCATCATGACACCTGTTCTAAATCCAGACCTGACAGAGTTCACCCTATCTAAAAAGCTCGACCCGAAAACTGAGCCCAGCAGCTGGACAGCCCTAATAACGCCTAACGCTCACATAGATGTCAAGAGATGGTTGAAGGAAAATATTATCCTTGACGATGGATTTGTTCTCAAAATTGTTGAGTTGAATGGTGGGAGCTACAAGTTCAGAGAGTTCATTGCCAAATACGATCAGTTCAAAAACTGCATCTCTGGAATTCTCTCCTGTGCTATCAAAGCTGCACAGAGGGAGCATGACTCAAGGACTACCACAATTGTTCTTCTGCCTTTCCCAACAGGACTGGATCTATCTTATTGTCTGGCTAAACTCTGCGAGGAAAGTGTTCTTTCAGCTGAGAACTTTTACTCTGTGACGGCTCCTTCTAACTGTAAATTTGTCCTCCATGGTACAGACGGCAGTGTAATACCTCCAGTACTCCGCTCTCGCCTCAACTGGCGCCATATCCTCTTTGAGGAAGAAGGAGACCCATTCGGATGTTTTCCGGACTTAGTGCGCCAAGTAATGCCTGACGGATTAAACGCCCTCTGCAGGTGGTGGGTGGAACGAGAGTACCTGCATGATACGACTAAAGTGCGAAGAAACAGAGTATTTCAATTCACGCAATGGCTACAGAAGATCAATCTTCCCGAGAATCCGTCTGGTGAGCAGGTCGCCAATGCCCTGGTTTACTCGTTTGCCTGGTCCTTTGGAACAGATGTCATCAATTTGGAGAACATGGACAAAGGTGCCTCAAATGCGCTTAAGTCTCTTATTTTGGCGCAAAGCTCGCTATTTCCAGGAGTAAACTTGGATACTGAAAAAGACCTTTTGCTTCAACATTATGAGACTCCCGGAGATCAATGGACCCTAGAGCTGGATATTGTTGCATCCATTTTAGTATATTGCAACAAACTGTTTTCAATGAGTCCAAGCTGCCATTTGTTGTTGGTGGGCTCGAAATTTGTTCATGTATTCTGGGAGGTTCTTCAGTCCAAATGGGTTGATGAGAGTGCCAGCCCAATTAGAAATATCACTAATTTAGACGAAGCCTTAAACTCATTGGAGTTTGAGGGTGAGCAGTTTCTAGTTCCTAGTGGTGGAGTCAATGAGATCTGGGTCCTCTCCCCTGAAGGAGAAATTGAGCCTGCCGACACGTGGCAGTCTCTCCTGGGAGACTTAACCTCTTCAGGCACCATCTATCGAGAGAAGGATGGATACGAGAGGAGAACTCTGAAGAATGTGTCTATTGTTCTTATCCTCTTGCAAGACGACTATGATACCTATGTGGCTGGGAGTGCAACTTGCTTTGACCACATGCATTCTCTCTCCCTGGTGTCTGTGAATGTAGAGACTTATCTGACGTACCTTCTGCGGACTATACCTGGGGAACAAATGCGCTCAACGGTAAAAGGTATTCTCACCGAAGTCCTTTCAAAAATGTTGGAAGCAGTAGATTTCATCGAGGAGTTCAACTTCTTGGAACTAAACAATGTTGACATGTACCACGAAGTCATTAGCGATTCACTATTTCACAAGGAAGGCAAGGCAATTACTTCTTTAGAAGAATTAGGACTCAGTCTGCAACGGTACCTCATTTACCCGCTTCTCACCCAGGAGAGTAAAGTCTTTTTGATGGGACTTCTCAAAGGACATGGTCTGGTTATAGAAAATCCAGCTCCTGAATATGAGGCAGGAGTAGCACCTGTCATTAATGAAACAACAGCAGCGTTATTGGATACTTTCCAGCATAGCAACTCCCGATTCATTGTTCTTGTGGCTGGAAGTGGTGCTGGCAAACAGACAGCTCTATCGGCGGCCTGTCAACGAATGGATATGAGCTTAAACTCATCTGAGGGCCATTCAGACGTAGTGACAACCCTTACCAGGGGCTGGGAGAGAAACTGGATGAAGCAGCTCAAAGACTGGCTCAGCTGCAGCGGCGATGACGGCGTTCGCTTCCATGTTCTCTACGTCACTGTCAATAATTGGTTCTACGAGAACTTTTCTGAAATGTACCGACGACTGAGAGGATCTGCTGTCGTCATCAGCGTGCCGGAGTGGTCAGAGATGGATCTTGTTGCCAAGGTTAACCAGACTCAGCTGAATGAAGACGATTCGACCATTGTCCGTTGGTTGCTTCAAGTGCACCTGGAAATTCGTCGGCTCTGTGAATTGAGCACGGCACCTTTCAAACCTCCGCCCAATCACTTTCTGTTAAGCAAGGTCTTGGCTGTGGAAGAGCTTTCTTCGTCAAGAGCTGCACTTGACAAGAGAATTGCTCTACTCAGGATGATCTTTACAGAGTTTCAGCAGTTTCAGCAGCACATTAAGCAGTGGAAAGACACACTGGATGATAATCAAAAGAGTTTGGCTGAGAAGCAGAGCACTTGCTTCTCTAAAAGGGAGCATATACATCAGACTGAACTGCTCATTGAAAGTTTACGCGAGCACGAAAAGTACCTAGACACCCAAGTAGTTGAATCTGAGCACCAGTTGACGTCAATTAAATCCGAATTAGTCGGACTCACCAGCAAGATCTTACAGAGGTGGGACCGCGCAGTATCAAAGCTGAGCGCCCTCCCTGAGGACGATACAGATGTTCTCATCATGTCGGTTAGCGAGCACAAGACGGTTTCCCCACTCTGTAACGCCCTCATAGCTGTTGGAGACGAAGAAATTGGACCACTGCCTGCCAAAGAAGCCATTAATCGCTTCACCTCGAGCTACAAACAGAAGCCTTGGAGAGAGAGGTTGCTCACAAGCACGGAGCCGCTTTCCTTGCCCAAGCATACAATGATTCAGATTAAAAATATCATGTCAGACTTTGAGCTAATTCCCAAGTCCGCAGGGGATGCCAATGAAGAGGCGGAAAAGCATCAGCAGATGACAACTCCCTTGCTGCCACTCGTTGAATTATGCGAAGGCCTTCTTGAAGCCTATACTGGCAAAGAAGATCTGAATGACACAAAAATTCGACAGGACGAATGCGAGCTTATGCTGTCCAAGTACCATGAAGAGAAAAAGGAAAATATTGCACTGCAGCAAACTCACAAGGAAGGTCTGGCGGAGATGAGAAATGGCGAGCAGGAAGAGAGAGAGGATTTGTCTCGTCTGAATCATGTGTGCCAAGAAATGGAAGATAAGATTGAGGAAGCGGAGACCCTGCGTATGCTCCTGGAATGCAAGATGGAGGAATGGGGAAAGGAATTGACCACCGCCATTGAGGTCGGCAAGACCCTCGTAGCCAAAGAAACGGTTCTGAGTGCGGCCAATACCTACCTTCCGCTGCTCAATCATCATCAAAGAGAAGAAGCCATGGATAAAATTGAGGCTGTCGTGGGCTTCGATGGAATTCCCAAGAATATAATCGAGTCCCTTGCCCCCTGGAGTACAAATGAAGGACTGATTCTTTCACCAAATACTGAAGGCGACTGGAAGCAGTTGCAGGGTTCCTCAAGCGGTTCTCTGTACAAAAGGCCTCAACATCAGATAATGTTTGTGTACGACCCTCAGGACATTCTTCGGTATATACTACAAAAAGAGTCTTGTGTCTGGATGTTCCACTTTCGCAGTGAAAGAGACATGTTGCAGGCGTTTAAGCGCCGCTGTATGGCACCACAGCTGCATAGAAAACACACACGGTGCTACTTGATCCTCTACGAGAGTCAATTTGCTGTATTGGATACGCCCATAAAGGATCTCATTTGGCCCAACGCCAAGGTTCTGCTTGTTTCTAACACTCTGCGCTTACTACCAAGGAGAACATTCGTCGTCAATCTATCCCTTCAGCCGCGAGAAGCGCAAAAAATGTTGTCTACTTGGATCTCAGCCAGCCTGGATACCAAGGAGGAGGAGAAAGAGGAGACTATAGAAAAGAAGGAACCAGCACCTAACGTCCCTCTCACAAATGTAACTAGTAAACCAACTGGGGCAGAGGGTCATAAAAATGACCAAGAGTCCACAATGTTAGATAGAGAAGAGGCAGAAGCAGAACTAACACAAATGGCACTCAGCATCAATACAACAAAGTTCTCTTCTGAGAAAATTGAACGTTTAAGGCTTTTACTAAAGTGTCTCAGCTGCAATTCAGTAACTGCTGAAGAGTCAGTGGTGTCCATTGGAGCATTGGACGACTGTGGTCGCTTTGCTGCTGCCTTTTACAGTGCCTGTATAACACTTCAGGCTCAATTGAGTGTTGTCCATACATCTTTGACCGAATACACCCGCTTTGTTCTGGAAATTTACACCGAGAGTTATGAAGTCTTCCGGTCCAAACTCTATGACCGATTTTCTATAGCCTTTGAAGGCCGCTATCTACCATTGCTGAATATGCTCACCACCTGCTATATTCTATTCAGAGAGGGGGACTTCTTTCAGGGGCTCATTGTATTGACCTCAGTTTTGGAAGAGAATAATGAGAGTTCAGTTGATCAACATGAGCTACCCACTTGGTGCCCGGGCAGATTAAACACATTTCTGCAAAGACTTGGTCGTGTGGAACTTAAGGAAAACATTATTGCTCTTCTTCAAGACGATATATGGAGGGAATGGTACTGTAATGACGCTGGAGACTTCTCTATTGATACCCTAAACTGGGCCAAGCATGGTTTTGAGAGTCTCTTACTAGCTACAATCCTTCGACCGGATCATTTTTCGTCACTCATAGACACATTTACTCCATTGAATTATATTGACAATAACGCTCCTATCACAACCATGCAATCTGAGATACACAGAGTTCATTTAGAGGACATTTACGATCATTCGAGCAAGCATATTCCATTTCTTCTTCAATTGTCCTCCTCAAAAGAGGACCCGAGTGTTCAAATTGCTCCGCTGGCAAGTAAGCTGGGAATGACCGACTCTAAACTGAAATACCACGCTGTGAGCGGCTTTGACAGCCCAATGTACATAGCTGAGTTGCTCAAGACCGCCAGTGTTAGGGGGCAGTGGTTGGTGCTTCTTAATGTGGAGAAGCAGGAGGAGGTTTTGTTTCAGTGCATGCGACATTGCGATGAGACGGTACGATCTCATATGCACTCCAGGTTCAGACTCTGGCTCACCATGTCTGCAGACGATTGCAGCAGATCGCCGTATAGAGCATTCTTCCAAAGGTGTGCAATGGTTGTTTGCGATCGAACAAGACTGATTTGTGCAACAGTGAACACTCATTTATACCATCTAAGCTCATCACGGCTCACAGGCAACGACAACAACCATCGCAAGCAAAAGCTGTTGCATCTATTGAGTCAACTGCTGGCTCGTTGGAACCATTTGGATGCGCATGGGGTTCTTTACTGGGAGAAATCAACTTCCCTACCACATAGCTACATTCTTCAGCAAATGGAAGCAGATCAAGGGCAAACCGAATCGGCCTTAAACAACTTAGGCACACCGCATCATTTCAATGCCCTGCTCCACTGGCTCAGTGCTTATGTATTCGCTCCATTCTCTACTGACTCATTCCATCACCAGCAGCTCATGGATGATGTTACAGAGGCAGTGTATCTTACAGGCGAGGACGTGGAGGACTCAGATACACTCTACCATTTACCCCTAAATAGGTTGGCACAGCAGCAAGTTTACAAGAGAAGGTCAAAGCTGTTTCTCAAAACTTTAGCCAATGGCAACGTCATTCCAAGAAAGAGAAAAGCAAATGAAGAGAAGACCATCAGAGAGAATAAGAAGGCCCTTGTCGAGCAATTTAGAACATTGATTTCTCAGTTGATCAAAGCCGAAATGTCTGATGGATCAGTGCCAAGCTTTGTTAAACACTATGTGGAGCTTGAAATTCAACAGTTAAAGTGCTACCTTCAGTCCCTGGCATTGAACATGAGCGGAGAGTCAATTGGAAGACATTCAACTGTTCCAAGAGAGTGGCAATTCATGACCAAAGTTTGGCAAGACGAAGTTGTTCCCTGGATGCAACTCTTGTCTCAGAGAATTCAAACTTTTAAGGACACCGCCAACTACTACAGCAAGAACTGCTTAAATATAGAGCGCTTTTGCTTTCCATTAGTTCCCTTTTGGCACGCTCGCACGCTGCATCCGAAATTAGCGACAAACTGTGAGCTGCTCTTAGAAAAGGTCATGCCTTCGTCGGAACTTGAGGCAGTCCGGTCAGAAGTGAGTCTCTTCAAATTGGAAGGACTTTATTTACAAGGAGCCTGCTGGGTCGAGGGAAGAGTTAAAGCCAAGAAGGTCGATGAGGACCTTGCAGAATTAGTCAACATTGGACCTGTTCAAATAAGGAGTGTTGCAAAAGATGACTTTTACCCCTTGCGCTACAAGGCTGTGCCACTATTTTTGGGCCGCTCATTCCTGGTATGTGTGAATGTACCGTGCAAAGAGACTGATGTGGTTTTCAGACGAAATGTTCGCCTTTTAATTAATCCCGAGCTTTTGAAATGAACAGCTTATGAGAGAAAAAAATAAACCATGATTGATAAATAAACTTAGATTTTTACTCCCGATATTTAAAGCGAAAGGCATGGAATTACGAATTAATACTGGGTGTTTTATTTTGTTCTAATTTTCCCCAGAAACTGCCCTTACACTTTTCTCAACTAGGCCTTGGCCTTGGCCGCTTTTTGGAAACAAGAGAAAATATCAAGCACCGGATCTTGGATTGAATCGGGGAATATGTGAATTGGCACGAGGACAATTGACACCTCTAATTGTCACAGTAGACAATTGACACCTCTAATTGTCACAGTAGACAATTGACACCAATATGTAAAAGGCACAGTAGACAATTGGCACCATTAAACAAAAGGCACAGTAGATCATTGGCACCAATGGTCATTTGGCACCAGTAGACTATACCTTCTACTGACCTATATGGGAATTGGCACTGGGACATTTGGCATGAGGACAATTAGCACCTCTAATTGGCACAGTAGACAATTGGCACCAATATGAAAAAGGCACAGTAGACAATTGGCACCAATGAAAAGGCACAGTAGACAATTGGCAGCAAATATACAAAGGGCACTGGAGACATTGACACTAATAGATGACTGCATGGGTGTACATTGTCTCTATTATGGTCACTAACCTAATTGGAAGGGTGCTTGATATATACAACTGATGAAAGTATTTCATGGAGAATGGGACACTTAAGCATTTAAGCATTTAATTCAGTCATATATGACTATTTACACCATTTAATAAGAGGGAGAGCTGTAATACATGGTATTATGGGTTGTTTATAAAGTAGTTTATTAAAAATACATACTTTTACTAACCAAAAGTGGCAATCTAAAAAACCATTAGTGAGTAGATTTTATTGAAAAAAACTCAATAATTGTTTCATTTCACACCACTAAAATACTGTAACAACACCTTGCAGAGTAGTTGTATGTTCATTTAATTATATATAGTCATATTTAATGCATTATGTGTAACTAGACACAGCCTAATAAGTTGCAAACTATCTTATACTACCAATTGAAGGTATGGTCTACTGGTGCCAATTGGCTATTGGTGCCAATTGTCTACTCTGCCAATTAGTGGTGCCAATTGTCTTCTTTTCTTTTTTTTCTTTATTTAACCCATCAGGTTCACAAACCACAGTATGTACATTAAAGACATTTATATCTAGGCTGCTTCCCTCACAAACTTCTAAATCAAGATAGGAATGAAACTACAACTAATACACATTAATATAAACAGTAATTTTCCTTCATTTGGTTGTTACAATCTTCTTTTCTTCTCGTTGCCAGCCACCTCTCGTCCTGCGTAGTGGCGGCCGCACGCTGCCCACAAGTACTAGCAGTACATGGCAGTCATGTCTGGCTTGACCATGATATCATGTTGGTTTGGTTGCCATGTCTGGTCTGGCAGTCGATTCCTAGGCTTACCAGTCCCATCTGACGTGTCCTCTCCTTCTGACGCGTCCTCCCCATCTGAGGCGTCCTCATACAGCCAGTCCCAGCTGCTTATGTTGTCCTGCCACGGCGCGGCCAAAAGAAAGATGGACCACCAGGCAACGTGGAGATGAAGATTGAATCCGTCCACATCAGGAGAATCAGAGGGCAATCACTTGTTGTAGTGGGCAGGGTTGATGTAGGTCATGGTGGTCACTGTGGAGGGGACTGGACCCATCCGAGAGGGCCAGTATTGTTGGTTTTAAGTTTCTCTCTTTCTCTTCTTTTAGCACGATTTCACAACACCGGAAATGGAGACGTGTTTACATCGAGGTTGCGCAACCGGAAGTCGCCAATTGTCTTCGTGCCAATTCACATATACCCCATTTATTTGAATTCAGTGCAGTGTTAATGAAAAGTCTTATGTAGAACTCAGGAGGGCTTATATATGCATAGGGAACATTCATTTTGCTTTTACAAAAACGTCTTTAAACCATCCTTATAGAATTTAAGATGTTTTGAACGGGGTAAGGACTTAGCGATACGCAATACGCGTATAAATAAAAATAAATATAGTAAGAAATCATTGAATTTTATTTCACATAATTGGTTATTTTCATAGACCAGACAAGGACGTGCTTATGAATTGGCCTCCAATGTTTTCCTCATCGAGAAGCCCGCATACGTCTAAAATTTCCTCCATAGAGGCAGAAGGACAAGCTTCGTTTTGGAATTCATCCAAGACCTTTCTGCACCCCTTCCAAATCGTGGTATCGTTTTGTCGAATCCACGTAGCCAAAGTCTGCGACCAAGTGGAACCTTCCTGGGGCGAAATGGAAGAGAACAACCTCCTGTAAATCAGATCCACCATGCAGAAGAAGAGGGCGGGTTTTCGATACACGTCGTACATGGCAGCCTCTGTGTATGGATGATCGGGACCATGCTGAAAAAAAAGAAAAGGAATATGAAAGTTCTTAACTGGAGTTGTATTTAGCAATTACCGTTCTGACATGAGCCATGACCACCAATCGGCGAAGTAGCTGAGTCCTGAAAACATTTGTCCATTCGTCTGGTGGCTTCAAAAGAGTGGCCATAATGGCATAAAAGAAGGGACTCTCTACTGCCGAATATGAGTTTGCTTTCCAATCGGATTTGGGCTGGTTTAGGAAGGCGTTCAAATTTCTACCCTCTCTTTCTCCGCTACGGGTGGTGTTCATCACGTAGAGAGCCATGTGGAGGAGGTAAGGAATCGTGTGAAGATTACTTTCCGGGCCACCGCCACCTGTCTCTTCAGAAAAACTCCGATCCTACAAAGGAAATTATTTATATTATTTTTCCCGACTTGAAAAGAGTTTCTAGATTGTACTGTATATATCTTTTGCTATATGCTGCGATTTGCTTCTGAAAATAAATTAGTAAAATGTTCCAACATGTAACAAGTTACTTTCTCAAGGCTGAACACGAGGTGGACTGCTGTACATAGATAATCTCACCTCTGCAAATCTCAGAAGAAGTAGCTTCACATCCTGTATAGTGGATTGGTAGGTGATATCTCTGACTGCAGTCGCCTCTGCAATGTATGTATTGTGTCTCGCCAAGCTAGCAGCGAATGCAGACTCTGGCACCATTGGTCCCCACAGAGGCAGGAGTCCATTGCACTTTGTATTGGCATTTTGAAGCAGGGCACTCTCCCACTCCTCTCTGCCTCGCGCCTGGCGGACCGCAGAGCTATGACAATCGACGTGGACTAGATTAAAGTGGGAGACAGTCGTGTAACCAGCCACCGTTTGCCTCCTGTGCATGTCACCGGCTGAGCTACCACCCTCATACTCTTCAATAGCGCGGGGACTGGAGAAGGTATAGATGGCGAGGACCTTATTTGGCTGGTACTTGTATCCTTCTCTGCAGATGTTGCAAGTAAGCGTTCCTTCTTCCTCTTGTTCGTCGTCGCCACCTTCAATCTGAGCAAATTGCTTTACCAAACTAGTCTCAGCCTTCACTTGACCCATTGAGTTCGCCTTGAGGCCAATTGCTTTCAACTGCTTTTCCCTCATGGCCATGGCGAGTTTTTTCTTCTCTGACTTGGTCTGATCTCGCACCTGCTTGACCCGTTGCTCAGCCTCGGGACAGCCCTTCAAAGCCTCCAGGGCGGCCTCCGCCAAGGAGCCGACGTGCTCCTCCGAAGAAACCTGCTCCAACTGGTGCAAGACGGTCACGCACTGATCAGAGATGAGCAGCTGTGTCGGACAATGTTCCTTGGCAAGTCCAGCAAGCGTGCGGAGGACGTATCGCAATGACGGTTTCGAGAGGAACTCCTTCCAAACAGCTTGCACAGCTTCTTCCTTTTGCCTGGTGGCGAGCAGACTTGTAGTTGAAGAGGATTCTGGAATTGGGGCACATTGGCGAAGGTGAGTGATGCAACTTTTTACAATTCCCATTTCCAAAATCCTCCCCTTCAGAGTATTTCCCACGTCATTGCATTCAATCGACTCAACCATGGAGACAAAGGCCTCCATTTTGCGCTCATTACGAACACTGAACTCTTGATCAAAGCGGTCCAGGTGAAGAACGTCGCTAAATTGGCTGAGTAGTAGGGTCATATTGTCAGGATTAGCATATGTCAAGAAAGGGAGAACGTGTACTAGGCGCATATTTTGATTCGAGCCTGGTTTAGACCGAATGGCGTGCTCAATGAGACTCTCCAGTCCAGAGCTGGAAATGGAACCGGAGGCAAACTTGGCATAATGATCCAGAGAATTGATGGACGTCGCTGCCGCCGCCAGAAGCCGTTCCAAGAGCTGCAGGACTTCTTCGCCCAGAGCTTTTACGTCATCTTCTTCGTCATCATCCTTTACGCTGCTCAGAGAGTTAGACAAGGTCTTCATCAGTGCTGGAACTGCCTTTAGTTTGGGATCCAATAGCCGCTCTCGATTACTTTTAAGCTTCATGCAGTAACTGAGTAATTTCAGCAGCACTGCCAAAAGTGGCTTTGAATGGTGCACATCCTGTATGTTGGAGAGCCTGTGCAGGAGAACCTGCAGTCCTTCACACTCGGAGAGGACGTGAGCCAATCGATATGTTTCCTCGTCGGACTCTTCGTCAGGCTCCTTTGATTCGAGTGTCTCAATGAACTCTTCAGTGGCGTCACCCAGCAGTCCTCGCATTCGGTAAATAACTCTCATGGGCGTCTCTTCCCCCGGCATCGCTCCAAGCGGCATCTGAGACAGCCACACCTTTTGGTAGACTTCTTTGACGGGCAACTCCAAGGAGATGATCTTGTTATTAACAAGTAGCTCCATGCCATTGTCATCTTCCAGAAGAGCGATGAGCTCGCAATCACGGCAAATTTTGTTCTTCACGTCTCGCATCAATGGGCCCAAGTCGGCGTCACTGCTGCTGTAGGGATTCCCTAGCATTCGGCCCTAAGAAGAAATAGAAACATGTACATTTGCTTCAAGCTAATTTATAGGTTACTCACTTGCAAAAAGTCTTCTTGGTTGGGATCTTTCTCAAGAACCATGAAGAACTCTCCACTGGCTTCTTCCTCGTCAGGGTAGATAATGCTGCAAAGGCGCTCAAAGATGAAGACAGGCGTCACCTGGTCCTCCAGGGGACACTGCCTGATGGTGTCAATGCAAATGCCCATGAAGGACTTTGTTTCTTCAAGAGTACCCGTCGTCAGATCTTCTAAGAGTTGGAGCAGCTTCTCCTCTGCCTGGTCAATCAACTTGGTTCTGCATACGGTGGTCTGTCTCACCCCAAGGAATGCTTGCAGAACGGCAGGCAGCATTCTGCTTTTGGATGAGCTCTTGATTCTGGGCACTGACAGGAGGCTGGACAGGATTTGAACTAGTTCGTTCAGGCCAAAGCCGAGGGTCAAATCCGAACTCGTTGTCTCACTCAGTGACAAGCCCTCAAGATGCCGAAGTTTGTTAATTTCAGTCTTGACAAGTTCTGCAATGTGGCTGAGAATGCCTTTCACGTGCAAATACAGCTTAAAGTTTTCTTCTTGGAGAAGTCTGTGGAGCAGAGCAAAGAAGTCGCTGCCAGCCTCGCCACTCAATCGAGCTTCAGAAAGGAGTGGCAAGAGCATGTCAAGCAGGAGCCGCTTTCTTTCAAAGGAAGTAGCTGCGGAAATGCTCAATATGTTGCAGGTCACCTTCCTTGCTTCAGGAGAGAGGTTGTTAAAAAGTACCCAATTGAGCCATGTTCCATTTGTAGGTGGGAGAGCGTCCAAGGGTAATTTTCTTGCCTTATTATACCAGCGGGAGAAGTACTTTGTTTGCAGAAGCTTACTGGGCTCATTCTTTTCCTTCCACTGTTTGTACGCCATTGCCTCTTGATCTTTGAACCATCCCACCAGGTCCACACCCTGAGGTTTCGCCAAGTCCAAGCAGCTCTCCTCAGTCTTTCCTTCAGACGCCGAAGGTGATATCAGACTCTCAAGGATTTTCAGACATGGCAGAGTAATACAGTTGATGAAGGACGGTGCCTTCGAGGCATTCCGGGTCGAATAGAGGAACAGTTTAAAGATACACTTAACCCTCTCCTCCCAACAGGACGTTTCCTCACTTTGATTGACTTGGCGAATCACTCCACTCGTAAGCAGCGCCATCTCTTCTCTCACCAGACTAGGCAAGTCCCCTTCCATTCCATGGGTCTGATTTTTGAGCGTGCGCAGGATCTTCCTCATCACCATCGAGCACATTTGCTTTGTAGCGTCTACATTGCTCTTGGTCAAGGATGTCAGCAGCTTCCGCGCTTCCTCGCGTGAAATCTGGGAACCTCCGTGAACGTTGCAATTGAGAAGTTGCCGAATCAGCCCTCTTTTAATGAGCAGGTGCTGAGAGGTTGACTTGGTTGCTAATGCTCTTAAGAGCGTCAAACAATGCTGGACTGCAAATGTGGCGCAGCCGTAACACTTGCTAGACGACGGTGAGGAAATGACGTCGGCAGAGGCTTCAACTGTGTTTGGAGGCTGGCGGATGGGAGCTGGCATTCGATGGTCATCATATTTCTTCAACTCCATTCTCGTGACATTGATCTTTTGCACTGTGTGACTCAGCTCTTCAAACTGAGCTCGGCACTCCCCACCATAGCGGAGAGTCAACTCCTGTATGTTGCTCCTAACAAAGTTCTGTAGGGCACTGCTTCCGTTTCCAGCGAATACTTGTGCGCCCGCGCCATTCAACGCGTGGGCTCCTCGATTTTGTAAAAGAAGAGCCGGATTCCTTAGCACGGAATTTGGTTCGCCTTGGGAGCCTTCTCCAGTCCGTTCCGGTTTCATTTGATCAATGTCGCTCAATATATCCTGAAGAAGGGGTTTGTTTGCCATCAGGCTTTTGTATGTTTTATCTGCCTTATTTAAGAGCGTGCTGATGCTAGCCATGGCCTTCTTGCGGTCGTCGTCTGACTCGATTGGGTCGACAGCACAGCATGGCTTACACTGCAAAGTGTATTCAAACCGGCCATACTTGCAATATCCACAAGAGTTGCACAGGAACGGAAACTGAAATAAGAAAAGTAGAATAGAAAAATCTGCTTTCCAAAATTATTCAAATGATCCTACAGGAGGGTAACTAAAACGAAAGCAGGTCAGAGGGCGTTTCTTAAAAAAAAGTAAAGGTGATCCTTAGCTCTAAGTATCTCCTTTAGCCAAAATACGGCTTTGTGATTGGCTGAAAGCGGTTAAAGGAGCTCCTTTGCGCTAAGGAGCTGCTTTGAATATTTTATGAATCGCCCTCAGATTTGTTAAACAATCTAATTTTTAATAAATACTTCCATACCACCTGAAAATCTATGCACTAGACCCTTTCACTCTTTTTTTCGACTAAGAGTAGTTCTCATTCCAAATTAAATGACATTTATGCAGTGAAATCGGATGTGGATATCGCTCTTCGGCCGCTCACAGACTGGCATTTTTTATGTCGATATGTCGTCCTTTTTGCGCTATAATGCCAGTCTGGGAGCGGACTTTTGGAAAAAAAGAGTGGAGCAAAACCGGGGTCCGCATATAATGGAATATATTGATTGTTGGTATTTATTTGATCCCCATATCATGTCCATAGTCAATGTAAACTTTACTCGAGTATGTGGATGGTTTGCTTACCTTTTCATCGTAGTTGATTATGCGGCATTTGTGGCACTGGAAGATGGATTCGGAACAATTTGAGCACACTCCAGGGTTTGCCGCAACTGTAGCCGAGCACCGTGGGCATTGGAGCAATTCAGAGGACCCGGAAATGTTCTCGTAGAAGTCGGCATACTCAATTTTGAGGTTGCACGCGATGATTGGGAGGGGGAAATCAACTTTGACTTCTGTCTGGCCTGCGTTAAGGCTAACTGTTTTAGCGAGATTCCATTTAGTGCTCGCCTTGTTTTTCAACTCGACCACCGACTGGACACTCTGATTATTGTAGTAGAAATTTATGCTTCGAACCATTTTCTGTCTCTTTAAATCTCCTATTCTTAGATAGATTTTAGCAATTGAGTGGCTGTTTCCAAGTTTGACAATGTGGGTAGTTGTGGTGTATTTGTTGTCTTGCTTTTGGGCGGACAGCTTCATTGAAGTGTTTGCTGTCCCGGAAGGACTGTTGCAGATTAGGCAGGGGTTGCTCTCAAGATAGAATCCTTCTACATCCATGTATTTGCTCAAGCTCCTGTATAGGCTTGCATTGCAGTGGCCTGTCAAGACTCGGTTTTGGCTTTTTAGAAGAGAGACGGCATCCTGGACGTATCTCTTCATAAGCACCTCTTGCTCCATCTCATGACGGACTCGCTCGCTCTTTGGCTCTTCGGGGTTGATGGACAAGAATCCCAGCAAGTCGATGTATTGGGCAGCAAAACAGCCGTGCCCTGGCAATTGTGGCCAAACCTCCCAGAGAGCCTTCACAATGGACACTTGGTTGGAGGAATTTGGATGGCGTGACATATTTAGAAGAAGATTATGCGCCTGCCAGCGAATTGATGTCAGAGGGTTAGAGAGCAAAAACTTTTCAATGAACTTTTGCAAGAGGGTTGGCTCGATATGCTGACTAAGACATTGTATAAGCTTTCCAGCCCTGTTGGCGGCTGCTTCAGCACTTTGCTCTTCTTTTTTCTTCGACTTTTCTCCCTTCTCTTCTGACTCATTTGGCGGCATCCAGCATAGGGCGTACTGAAGCAGCTGCAGGAGGATGGGGCAGACTGCATTATCCAATCTGATGCTCCAGGTGAAGAGCAGCGGCAGAGTGTCGTTGTTTTCAACACAAAACTTCTGCCAATTGATCGTTCTCGATGAGGCGACGTCAAGACAGGCTTTGAGATGCTCCATGAGCTTCAAGAGATTGTCGTACGGACAAGCGATTGAGAGTCGAGTTCCGGCTATGCCTGCGCTGTCTACCGCAGACAACTCATCCTTAATGCTCTTCATGTGACTGGAAACCGAGTGCCAATCTCTTATGAGTCTGTATTTCTCCTTTGACCCACTTATATAGAGAAGCAGCTTTCGCACCTGACGCCGTACAAAAGGTGTTTGCTGACTCATCATGTACTCTCCTAAGCAGTGGAACCATTGCTCATCAAAGTTAACCTCCTTTCGATCCTTCCCACTCTTGTCACTGGTGTTGCTTACACTCTCGCAAACTTTCTTTACTTGGTAGGGGATCCGCAAGACCATTTCAGTCAAAAGTTGGGGATAGGCTTCGAAGATGTCGTAAGCATGGCCTTTAACATACTGCTTTAGGAAGAATGGAGAAAGGTCCGGCAAACCGTCATAGAGGGCTGGTTTCAAGAGGCGGCCTGTTGGGAGCCCCGCTGGGCGTTCGTTGTTACCAATACATTTCCAATAGGGCAGCAATTTTTGCAGCACCTTGAGATTCGCCTCCAGGCAGTTTGACGACAATAGAGCTGTTGCCATTGACATTGAAACAAAATTTGATCCTCCATCGGTGCTTGGCGATGTGGATGAAGCTGTCATTTTACTGCTTGACGCCTCTGACGACCTAGATCGTGACATAAGCACACTGAAGAAGCGCATGATGACAAGCAGCATTTCACTGCGAGGAGAGCGCTCTTCGAGAGAGTTGGCATCGGATTTGAATTCCTGAAGGAATGTCTTCAACAGTTCATCCATTAGGAACCGATCCTTTTCCTCCTTTGAATCCAGGCCCAGCGTTAGCATTAGCACCACTTGCAAGTATGGAAGGCAGTTCAGTCCTCCCAAATCACTCAATCGAGGTACAGCGACGAGTAATTGTTCTAGAGTCCTCAGACGAAGAGATTGAAGTTGTGTTTCCTGACTGATTCCAAGATCAAATTTGGGCGAGGATGATGATGATGATGATAATGTCTCGCCCCTGGCTGCAACTTCTTTGCCTCTTGAAACCAAAGACTTCTCAGTTAAAGGAGGCTTTCCAGAGCTGCCACCACCTCCAGTTTCTTCTTCATCATCGTCTTCATCGTCGTAGTCACTTGGAGCTCCCGAAGCCGTCGTATCTGAGACACAGTTGCCATCATCTGCACTACCAGCGTCATGCTCAGCTTCAGGGACATTTTCTCCGGCAACATCGTCTGCTTCCGCCTCCTGATGATGATGGTCTCCTTGAGGCTCAACCTGAACAACCTCCCCCTGATCCCCCTCCGGATTGGCTATACCTTGCTCCTCTTCTTCTATGGCACCATGATGGGCCCCAAACACACCGGCCAGTCCTTGTAGGGCAGGCATATCCTCCAAATTGACGAGCTGTTCCAAGCCCTGTCGAAGTCCCTGTAATCCCTGCTGAAGCTGGTCGTTCATGTGAGGGTCGTCCTCTCCTTGTTGTTCTTGGAGACTAAGTGCAATAGCCAGTTCCATCATAGCCTCATCATCAACTTCTCCGGCAATGGCATCAAGGACATTGGGAAGGTTTCCCACACCTTGGTTCTCCTCCTCTCTTTCAGCTAAGGGCAAGAGAGCATCCAGGTTGCCAGCGATGCCTCCAAGTACCTGCCCGCCAGGGCCCACGTTAAAAGCTGCTTCAGGAAGTTCGGAAGTCGCTCCTGTCTCTTCTGAAACCTTGGAGGATGCAGTTTGCGTCCCCGTATTTTCTGATATCGGGATTGCTCGTTTTTTCTTTTGCTTTGGACGCAATACCCTCAGTAGTGCTTGCTTGGCAGAGAAGCTCACGGTGATGTTCTTGGACATTAGAAGCTCGATGTACTTATTAGTAACAAAGGGTATCTCCGATGGCTCCTTCAAGGATATCATGAACATGATTTCAGTCAATATTTGCACTGAAGCATTGACGTAGGTCAGGCCCTGAGGATAAATGGCTCCTGTCATTGGGTTACGTCGAGATTGTCGAAGGAGCTCCCAAAATATGGTGTTCAACTCTTCCATAAGCTGACGCGATCCATTGATTTCCTCTTTCTCGATTGCAAATTTAATCAGATGAGCGGGCCGAGAAAATGCCACCGATCTGCATGCCAGTAGCATTGAGTGGAAGGTTTCTACGCTCACATTCGATGAAGGTCCTCTAAAGACATGTCCAAGTACCAGATTGTCCCTGTACTGATAGAACTGTTCACTTGATTTGAAGAGGGAGGAAAGAATTGATTCGAATATTTGCTGCAATGAATCCGACAGAGGCAAGAGGAGCATGTCACTGATCAAGCTCTTTGTAGAGCTGACATCCGTGGTCGTCAAAATAATTTTCTCATCCTTTTGTGAGCGGAATATGAGCTCCAAAAAGAGTGCCAACTGTGTAATCATATTCCTGGTCGCCATGCATCCGCCTCCGCCTTCCAGTAGACTACTTCTTGCCTTGCTATCCTTTGGCGAATTACTTTCTTGCTTAGAACCACCACCTTCGTCTTGGTCGTCTGTCCACCCCAAAGTATCCTTGCTTTTAACATAGACGAGTACAGAGTCCACCATTGCCACTCCCCCTGGATCTAGAGATGGCCCAAATGTCAGAGACACCTTTTTGTCGGAGATAAAGCTCTCTTGGCGTGTGAGGGGAATGTCAAACCATCGTCCTCGAGTGAGACTCACCATGCGCCGCCGACCAAAGACTTGAATGAAGGCTGGTACCTTTGCTGGATCTTGAGAGCCCAGCATCACTCTTAAGCCGACTATGGTATCATTGACAGCAGTAGCCTCGTCCAAGCCGATTTCCAAAGAGAATCCTTCGGGCTTTGTGCTTGCAATGTATAATCCAGAGGACTGCAAACGATGTCTGATCTGCTGCATGTTATACACCTGCAGTAGGTCGGGGCCAGAGATCTCAAGATTGCTAAATGAAGTGAGAGTGCAGCTTTCAAAGAAATCGACAGCAAATTTGTTTCCGTCCGTTGGATCCTGTATAGCCAAGTGTCTTTCAGCTACCGGACTGGTCTGGGGTTCTTCTTGACGCAACGCCCTTTTTCTTCTAGGTGGCTTTGCATTCAAAATCCTATCGAGGGGGTGCGCATTGAGGTCCTTTTGTAACCAGAAGGAACACTTGTCTGGATTGGCTAAATAGATCTTTAGACTGCCATCGTCACATAGCAATATCAAAGTTGTCCTTGCTGTTTCTCCGGGAACAGAGTGTCTTAGTGCGACCATGTCAATTATTTTAGACTTGTAATTCAACTTCAACTCTTGGACTCCAATAGAACGAGCCGTCACCATCAGCACCACAGGATTGCTGCTCGTGTTTTGAGTGAATGCTGTGACAAGTCCTGGGTGTCCTCGAATCCCAGACCACTGGCAAAGAGGCTGAGGAGAGTTGGAATTGGGCACGCGAATGGGAACCACTTGATCCAGCTGCTGCTCTCCCTCCAAGCTTCGAACTGACGCTGCAAAGGTGAACCCGTTCGCATAGCTGAAGAATAGATATTGCAACGGATGGTAATAAAACAAGGACACGCCACCTCCGAAGACATGCTCCGATGATGACGACGAGGCAGATGACGAGGCTTGAGTGTTCTTACTAGACTCGTAGTTCACGGACAGTACGTTTGTAACATAAAATTGCCCATTCTGTGCTGATGATTCGGAACTGAGTAGCTGAGAGTAGATGTGTCCGGCGGAAGACATAAACAGAGCGAAAACGACTCCGGTGTCATCATCAGTGTCTTCCAATTCCGATCCACCTTCTTCAAGATATGCAAAAGTACAGTCCCGAAACTTGCCTGTTGGAACCAAGAACCAGTACATGGGGTCCTGACTGTCGATGGAAAGGTCGTAAATCTTCACAAAGTCTGCTGTAACGAGTGCCAACTTGTTTTCCGAACCAGGAAGCCACATTACCTTGATAATGTAGTTGTTGGCATCGAGCTGTGGCTGTAAGACAATATGCTGCTCCTCTCCCACAGCTGAGGTTCCTGTAATGCCACCGGAATGTCCGTGGAATATATTAAGCTTGATGATATGACAGTCCTTAAGACCTGTGACTGCTAAAACCTCCTCATTCCTTGGGTTAGGCACAATCGACAGAACAGTGAATGGGATTGGCGCAGAGGAGAGTCTTGTAAGTGTCAGCTTGGTTTGGGATGTATCTGCTTGTCTTAAGAGAGCTGACAATTGCAGTATTGCAATCTTTCCCTTTTCATGTGAAACGGCTAGATACTGCTTCTGCCTGTTACTTGTGAGTCCTCCTCCAGTAGGATTTGATATCAAACAGGACATAACTTTTCTTCGGACAATAAAGGCCGACATCAGCTGCCTAAGAGTAGGTCCTTGGTCACCAGAGTAGGTCATCTTTACATTTTCGAAGGCTCCCTCTTGAGATCCCAATGTTGGCAGAACGAGTTCCTCAGAAGTTTCAGTCTGCAAAGTCTCCCTGTGTAATTGTTCTATGGCTTGCCTCATGCTCTTCACGTAGGATTCCCAAGAGTGGTGCTCGCCAATGGCGCGTGTGACCTGGCCAAGATTTAGAAGCAGAATTTGTAGTTCCGGAACGATCTTTGTCAGCAACTCAAGTATTTCTTCCTTTCCCGTCTGCCACTGGCAATGACTTAGGTGTCGCCTTAGCTCATCTTGCTGCTTCTCAGAGTTATCAGGTGTTTCAACCAAATGGTGCCCGTCTTCGGCTTTGGAGCTGCTGTCTTGGACCGAATCTTTCTGTGGAGATACTGGTTGTTTCTTCCTTCTTGTCATAGCTTGGCACAGACCATCTTCCTTTGCACCGCAATCGCAGAAAAAGGAACCGTATTTTGAGTAAGTCAAGTCATGGTTGGCATGGCAAACTTTGGCGCAAACTGAACAGACTCCAATCCCATCTACCATGTGGCACGTGTGGCAGTGGTACCTATAACAAAACAGAAAGAAAAATATTGCAATATTTTCTTAATGCATCCTTGGCAATGTTTCTTGTAGAAGTCTAACGTTAATAATAAGAGTGTTTTCATTACAAACTAACAGAAAAAGAGATCAGCCTCAGGCACAAATAAGAATTGGTAACTAAACCAATAATAAATAAGCCTCATGGGGGCCGTGCACCGTGGTGGCTTAGTGCCAAGGCAGGTTCGCGCCCCGCCCCGGCAATTTATTGCCAAGTGATCGGACTGGAAGTCAGGTCTTTTTACTGACGGACCACACACGCATTACGTGGCTTCATACACCTTACGCGGCTTTATATACACATAACGTGGCTTCACGAAGGTCCCATAGATGGCGCCAATCAACAACAACCTGAGGAAAAAAGACGTGAAAAAAATACCGCAGCGCCATCTAGCGGTACTATTACGAACTAACAACAACAATAGAGGAAAGGCTCAGTCCTGACTAAAAATGGAACGTCACAAAAATAATTAATAAATATCACTGATAATCAAAGTACTAAATAAGCACTTAAGTGTGGATGAACCTGGGGCGAAAGTCGTACCAACGAACGAATAGACTCAGGACCGATCCGGTGATAAAGTAAAAAATATGCCTCTGATAGCCTTTCAAGGGGATTTGGACAATATATCATAATAGAGGATAACGTGGGGAGTTGGAGCGTTTAACCCAAAAAGGATTAAAGATTGAAAATTGAACACTGACACTTGTTGATTTAATCAGAAATATGTCATATTTGACTCCAAATGCCAGAAACAGTATAAAATAAATTTGGAAACTCTGTTGTTTAATAATTTGATACGGTTTACTTTTATGTGTGCCAAATGGCTCATAGCCAAGGCGCCGGGCTGCAACAGTAAGGCATTAAGGTTGAATTTTACTTTTTAAAAATCGGGCACCAGAGAAAGAAAACTATTCTTTTGTCCAAGTGATCGGACTGGAAACACATGCTATGCTATAATCAAACGAAATAATTCTTTCCTCACACTATTAGATGGCGTCACCAAGTACCAGCCATTCTAGACATGGCCGAAAAAAATACCGCAGCGCCACTGGGCGGTCAAATTATAAACTAGCCTTGACAGAAACATCCTAACCAATCCTAACAATCAAAGTACTACTAAATAATCCTCTGTGGAGAATCCCTTGCCTCATCAAGAGGAGTGTGGAGAACCGGGTGGACTATCTGCATGATAACATGCGGGGCTGGAAGCGAGGAACCCCAAAAGAGGGTAGTGCCCTGAGTAGTACTGAGGGACGCACCCGGCGATAAAGTTAAAACACATTATACCACTTTCTTACCAATGTTGATTCATAAATTCCTTTTGTGTGACTGCGTAGGTACATTGGTGGAACTCATCTTCGTCCGAGTCCTCCCCGGCAGATTCCTCATCATCCATACATTCGTCCTCAGCCTCCAGCCAATCACACTCGGGGGCGGCCGCTGTCACGTTTTCCGCATTGGTGTCCAAAATGACGGAGAGGAATAGGTGTATCTGGGAAAAAATTTACACCTTGACAGTGGTATGGCAACAATAGTAAAAAGTGCTTTATCAAGACGACCAAAATCGATTTCAATAGTATAATGTGTTCAAGTAATAATTAACTTACATATTTTAAAATTGCAGTTATGTTATGAACCATCACCATGTGGACTCCATTGAAAATCTGTTGTTCCAACTTTGCCAAAACATCTTTCTTTTCGAGGTACTTCTTACAGATGCCCAACCATTCTCTACTGGAAGCCAGCAGATTTGCATAAGCTTGTCCATCTCGGCTGGCATTTGCTAGGATTTGCATAATGCTGTAGAGATCAACAAAGTCGAGCTTGCTCTGTGAGGGGCTCAAGGCGGTTGAGCCATATTCCATCAGGGAGGTAAGCATAACGGACGCCAGAGTACTCGATTCCGGCCGCTTGTCTTGGGCAAGAAAGGAACTCAAGGAATGAAGCAATTTAAACGTTTCTGGGGAAGTTTTCGCATCTGAAAAAAAATATGTTTTTCGTTATAAAAAGTTTTAATCCTGAAAAGAGTACGACCGACGCGTACGCGACGCTCATTTGAATTTTTTTTGTTGCTCTATCGCCCCCATACATGGAAACAAAGGGGCGCGGGGGGGAGAGGGGGGATCCCCCGTGGAAAAAAAAATCGATTCCCGATTTTCGACAATTTTTTGACCCCCCCTCCAATTTTTTTTGTCAGTTTTACTAAGTAAAGCGGAACTTTTTGACCTAAAATCATGCAACCTCCCCTGAAAAAGCAGGGCCAATTTTGAATTTTTTTTCGACCAAAGCCCAGTTTTGCCTGAAACGCCCAAAATGCAATAAAAAGGGTCAAAAATTAGGGGGTGGGCGTAAGCAAAATACAATATGTTTGATCGCTAGAGTCGCGTAAGTCGAATGTACCACTCCTGTCGCTGGTTGTAAGAAGTGTTACTTTGTGGTATTACTTTGTGGTGTAAAATTACCTGAAAACCATGAAATAAGACATCGTTTTGTCCATCCCGGAGATTTTATTAGTTGGGACACCAGTTCATACAAGTAGCCGGGTGTGTCCTTTTGTCTTTCCTCACTTGCACCCTGTAGTAACTGAATGAAGAACATATTTGACGCCTCTCCGTATTCTGCTGTTGAGGTCGTCGCTAATGCTATGTCTGCCATATCCACTTCCTCTTCATCTGTGCACAAGCAAGATATAAGGGATTGTAATCCACTGTCTACCTTGAGCAGGGATCTGAAGGACTCCATAACGGCGATGGCAAATTTGTTCAGTGATATAGGCAATCTATCCACCGACTTTATAATGGGCATGCACCGTCGAATGTACGTCTCAATAGACAAATCGTGCGGGTTCAATGGGTCCTCCAGACTGGATTGTAGATCCGTAGACAAATATTCCGTAATGCCGTCCAAAAGCAACGACTGGAGTTCCTTAATTAAATTTGTCGTCTTTTGTGGATGTCTCCTTACTTCGGATAATGATATTGCCACAAGAAGTGACAGACAATTTTTGGCCAGGAGCACCATCGATCCTTCCTTCCACAGATTGCTCAGGGATGCAAAATGAACTGAGCTCACGGGTTTATCCATGTTTTTTAAAGAAAGGGACGAGACACTGTTCCACTGTTGTAAAGATTCTTCAACACACAAGGGGAGTAGGCTGGCCATGCTCGATCCCAATGCAGGTATTTGCTTTGTGTTGCAGACAGATATGCATTGGTGCAAGATATCGCGTTCTTCAGAAAACTTAGCATCGGACGTAATAATGATATCCTTTGCGGAAGAAGTCATCAGCCTTAATGCTCTAGAAAGATCCGATACTAATTTTGGAGAAGCAGGATCTGACTGTGGTTTTGCTTTATAAATACAGTACAAAACCGTTTCTAGAGCCAGTAGCTGGGCATAGTTTGGAGGGCCTTTACTGAGGAAGGTCTCCTCCTCCACAATCCGGTGTAACAGATCAGTATACACATCTTTGGTCAGGAACTGGGAAAGACCTTGACATAATTCGTCTGCATCTTCAGGTCTGTCGCCGTGCTTCACGAGAGAGTCCCTAAGCCAAGACTTCCATGAAGGTGTCTCTTGTTTACTAGCCAGCAAGACTGCAAACATGATGGTGGTTGGTTCTTTTAAGGTATTGCAGGTTATGACCTGCTGTAGTGTATTTTTGGAAGGCGGTAACATGTGAAGCGTTCGCTCGGTAACTTCATACGAGTACAGAGTTCCTTTAAACACTTCTCTTCTCATAGATCCATCCAAATTGTGGAGGATACGGAGGAGCCTAATGAAGGCTCCGTACAGTTCATCGTATTTCAGTTCGTCTGATCCAGAACAAATGAAGCTAACGGCCAGTCCGTCCAGCTTAGGAACAACCTCAGCGACGGCAAGTTCGTTATTTGGAGACAGGTTGTAAAATGATGGCCCCATTAGTTCTGTATTTGACTCGGCTCGGAAGGGGAAGTAGCTGGCTGGAATTTCTTGTTGTTGCTGACTGGCCTCAGTTGCTCCTGGTATGGTCTTTCTAAATAGATTGTTCTGTATGTGGGACAGAAGCTCCTTTGGTGGCTGGTACAAATTCTTCATTATGTATTCGAAGAGAAGAACAATCCTGGTAATAGCTGAGATACTTCCTTGAAGTGAATTCTTGTTCATTTGGGACATTCCCTCGCTAAGATAGTTTGCAGCTTTTGTAACCGATACAGCCGACAAGAGTAAAATGTGCTTCTTATCCATGAGGGGAAGGGCGTGAAAGAAAAAGAGCAACATTTGTGCATGCTCCACATTGAGATCGTCACTTCCTTTGCCATCGCTCACTTTCTTCACTAGAGAATCTAATACTCGCATCCACAGCTCAACATATGGGTGGACTTTTTTACCCTTTGTCGATCCACCACTGAAATTACGGTGCTCCCTGATCACAAGAGCTTGCGTAAAGATGGACAGCACCAAAGGGTGAATATAGAGTGGCCATGGACGAGCGTCAGCGCTGGTTGACAGCGACAAGCCAAAGGCGTTGAAGAGCTCATTTTGACAGTCAATGCTCACCATTCCCATAGCCAACATATTGTGACAAAGAGACACCACCGCCAAGCGGCATTGCGATATTTCCGGCTGCATGTTATAATTTTCGAGCAAATTTGTACCCAGCAGTACATTCAGAGATTCTCCCAGAGGTTGGATAGATTCCCTTGTGACTGATGACTTGACACAATCCCGCAGGGATGCGATTGTCGTAAGATGAGTGTTGGAAAATATCCAAATTCGAGAGGCCAGTTGGAGGAGGGCTCTGACTTGATCGGTTGGGGAAGGTGACCTTGAAGGAAATGGTGGAACCTGCTCTGGATCTGTCCGTGCCGTCGCCTGTGCTTGCTCCTCAAAAAGCCAAGTCCCAAGTAGGGCTTCCCCGTCGTCATCTTCATAATAAGAACTTGCTGTTTTTGGGGGACTCTCTGTCGACTTTTCCAGGACCATCAATTTATTCACTGCACTGCAAGACAGTTGATGGGCCAATTGAGTTAACACTGGTAACAGTTTCTTGGTGAGACGAAACAGGGCCATGTTGGCTACCTTTAATTGAAAGTTCCAGGTGGGGTCATAATACTCTTCTGGTAGCTCCTCGCCTTCTTCACACGCTAGGGTGGTTTCTTCTAGCAAGGGGACCAGAATGTCAAGTAGCTTGGTTGTGATATTCATTGTCACTTCGGTTGAGCATCCTCCACTAGTGGTCTGAGGACCAGCATCAACGGCTGTTTGTTTGGTTTCATCCAACCGGGAAACAAGCACCCACCCTGCTAGAGATCCCCAGTGTAGCGTCTTTTCCGGAGAACAATGAGCAACCGTCAACATTGAAAGCTCCCATGTTGAAAACAATTTTTCTGACAATTCCAGGTTTTCATCGTTTCCTGTAGATAAGGCATACATGAGAGATATGAAACCAACTTGGCCAAGCTTCTTCATAACTCCATCATTAGCTTTGCTCCAAATTGTTGTGGGGATCGTTTTCAAAACCATTTGGCAAAGTTGCTGCTCTTGGAAAAGATGTTCATAAGACGTGTGTTCAAAGCTCTTTCGAAATGTGCTCTGAAATCCACTTAACTGCCACTTGATCAAAGCAGCCGAGTAGTGTGGCCCTACCAAACAAGAATCCAGCAACGCTTCCAGTAATTCCTCTCGCACAAGGCTATTTTGGAACTCCAGGCCGAGTCTCTTTTGCTCCGACTGCTGTTTACTCTCCACGCCTTGTTCAGGCATGGGATTAAGTGCGAGGCGGAGTAGTTGCCCTGTTAGGTCTGTCTGTGGTCTTCGTCGCTCTGCATCAGAATTAATATCTGTTGCCATCGACACTTCCGGCCAGATGCAAAACGAAACGAGAGTTTCATCGGAGACCATGAATGTCTTGTCGTGAACGGACTCTCCTTGGCTTACTAGGGAGCTTGCTTTTGCGGCAGACAGTACCGATGTCCCTGCTGAGAGGCCTTGAATACAGTGTATAATATCCACCAGTCCAAACACGTTTTTCTGCTGATCGTCGCTCTGCTCTTCGTTAAATTTGTCCTGGTAAGTCAATAGTCCTCTTCGAAGAAGACCAGAGCAGACAGGCAAAATCTTTGGGACAGCAGTTATGAGGGAAGGATATTTCAATAGCACTTCTGTCGCAGAGAGACTAAAGGCCAAGAGAGCCGCGTCAAAGCTACTGGGAAGGTGGGACGCTGGTGGATCTCGAGGTTCTCCAAGGAGTTGATTTAGAGTGGGTATAATCTCGCCAGCCCATGCCACTACCGCTGAGGAAAACCCAGAGGAGTCCATCAACACATCATTTTCGTCTTTGGCATTAATGCCTTTAGTCTCGACCCATTCTGCACGGGGCAGCCAAATGCGGCAGTTCTTTGTTTCGGGGCCTTCCATGCTTGTTGCGAGAATTTATAGGTGGCTAGCGTTCGTACCTCATTATGTTATTGTATATTTTTGTGCCTGGATCAGCCAATCGAGTCTGGAAATAGATAACAATGCACACTATGCAATTCCAAACCAGGGAAATTTGGGTCAATATATTCCACAATAAATAGGACTTGAGGTAATTTAAAATTGATGCTTACCAGGTATAAACTAACGTGGCAAAATTATTCTCTTAAAATATACACATAAGCTGACGAGGAACTCCTCGGTAAGTAACAATCTTATCAGCTATCAAAGATATCCCACACAGTGCGTTTTTACTTCTCTGTTTTCTTTATATAGCCTTAGCAGCCAGGGGTACCATGCAATATTAAATCGCTGTCAGGCTGCAACTAATCTAAAACGTTTATTTGGTTGATGCTTCAGAACAGACAATTTTAAGCAATAACCTTTAAAACGTTAACAATATGTAGGCTTATGATATTATCATTTAGTATTGTTGAAAGCGGTTCGGTCGTAGGCGCGTTCGTATTTTGGCGCCAAGAAGCAGATCGGAGCCGATCAAGGGACTGAGTCATCTCCCCCTAGGCAAAGCAAGCGCATGAGTCTTCATCTACAAGAAAGCTCAGCTGAGGGCTGAAAGTCTCACCCAATAAAGTGGCCTAGGCAGGCAAAGAGTCACTGAGCACCGAGAAAAAAAGAAAGAGCTGAGAAGAGCAAATTGTAAGCTCAGGAGGAGCAAAGAAGGAGAAAGAAAGGAAAAGTCAGCCATTGTACATTTAAACTCTCGACTGTGAAGACCCAATATATTTTGTCTTAAGAAAAGTACTTTCTGGCATTTTCTAGTCATTCGGGTGGGCGAGAAACACCCGACAGTCCATGAAATGAGTAATAGTTTTAATTAAGAGAATGAGTTACTGACACCTAGTTACTTCTTTGGACACATATACAAATACAGGGTGTTTCATAATTCGTGTCCTCATTAAGAATGTAAATTACTCCCTCATACTTGGCTTAAGAACTTTCCTTATGAAGTAAAGATTTAAAATTTAGAGTGGGAAATTTTATGTGGGACTAATTTTTTCACCCACTTTGTTTGCCATATTTTGATACCACTGTGCTGAATTTGTCCTAAAATTGATGGTTTTCAGTCCAATTAGTGTTATAAATTCAGCCTCATGTCTTACTTAATAGTCCACAGGACACTTTTAAGAAATCTTACATAACCTAAAATAGTATTTTCTCCCTTGGAAATACTTATTTGTGTGCTTAATATAGGTTATTGGTCTTTGTTTGATTAAAACAAGGGTGTTCAACGCCTTTAATAGGCAAAAATGTGTCAAAAATCCCCACATTCCTTGAAATAATGCCCTTATGTGGCCATATTTGCTTAATAAATGTCAAAATATTATTTCATATTCTAATAATACATATATTTAAGACATTAGTGGTAAAATATTTATTTGTACTTTGTAGGATTTATAGGCTTACTAAAAGGTTTTCAAGTTTGGGACTGACCAAAAATTTAGCCAAACTGGCCCAAGAGCTGCCCATGCACCAAAATGGTACCTTGATTTCTATGTTACAAGTTCATTACAAAACAGGAAAAAATACCTTTAAAGGGTGTTTATACAAAATTTCCCACTCTCGTCCATCTTTTTTAACTTCATAAGAAAGTTTCTCACTCTCCCTATTTACGAGATATAAACATTTGTAATAGGGACACGAATTATGAAACACCCTGTAGGTGCATTTCTCTTCCCTGAAACTGTTTCGTTCCCAACTCGCAGCCGCCAGGCTTAAAAAATGTTGGGTTTGAGTCAAGGCTGGACCCGCCGCACGTCTCTAGTTTGTCATAGTAATAGTTTTAATAAAGAGAATGAGTTACTGACACCTAGTTACTTCTTTGGACACATATACAAATAGGTGCATTTCTCTTCACTGAAACTGTTTCGTTCCCAACTCGCAGCCGCCAGGCTTAAAAAAATGTCTGGTTCGAGTCAAGGCTGGACCCGCCGCACATCTCTAGTTTGTCATAGTAATAGTTTTAATAAAGAGAATGAGCTACTGACACCTAGTTACTTCTTTGGACACATATACAAATAGGTGCATTTCTCTTCACTGAAACTGTTTTGTTCCAAACTCGCAGCCGCCAGGCTTAAAAAAATGTTGGGTTCAATTCAAGGCTCTAGTTTGTCATATAATATTTTCTCACCCTGTCTTTGGCTCTTCACTTTGCCACTAATTTTCTTCTTCCTCATTTTGACCGTAGCATAGACTGATCTCTTCTGGCCAGCAGATCCAGAGACAGCAGCTTGGCAGTGGTAAAGTCCGGACAAGTTTGAATTGGTGGATGGAATGAACTCTAAATAACTGCTGATCCTATTTATAAATGAAATCATTAATGGTATTACAATGTAATACAAAGGGGAATACAATTTAGTTATGTCTATTTTCACTGTTATCAAAAGTCAAACTTTGATCAAATACTTCATCAAAGCTAAAAAATTAAGCAATAATAACTTACTAGTAAACAGATATACAGTATAAGGTGCATGCCAAATCTGATTATTCTAATTCTTTAAAGATCTTGAACGAAGCATTCAAAAGTGTCCTTTACCAATTATGCTCAATAAATCCATACTGAACATAAAACATACATTAAAAGTCTTCGTTGGCTCTTCGGAAGACCTTCAATTTGGCTAGAGAACTCTTATCATTTGGCCAACCGAGTTTGTTTTAATACTTATTTACATTTACCAATATACTATCTATCTTACCTTAAGTTCCCTCTCTTCTCCCATAACCTGAATCTTTTATCATGACCGCTTATTTCTCTCCCATCTTTGAACCATTTGAACGAAGCAGCCTCAACACCGGAGATGGAGCAAGAGAGATTCTGATCGACAATATCATCCAAGTTCGGATCGGTCCAGTTCAGTTTAAGGAACAGAGGGTGGATTTCTGGAGAAATGGATCATCGTAAGAATTTGTTCATTTCGTTTAAAACGGTCAACATACTAGATATCCGAAATTTTGAGACCAAACGGATCCGGATTCAAGCTTAATAAACATATGCTTCTACCAGACATTATGAATTGAAGCATCAATAAAAAATCAAAAGATTTCATAAAATGTATAAAAAATTAATTCGGCCATCAGCTCCCTTAGCTGTATAGAAGTACAGTAAGGTTATGGCATTAAATATGCCTTACTATTGCTAAAACTCTACAGTAAAGTTGTAGCTCTTTTGATTCGGATCCGGAACTGGATCCGAATCCGTCGAAAATTCTGGATCCGCACATCTCTACAAAATACATCGTTCTTAATAGAAGTAAATTAATATTTGTATTTACAGTAGAAGACATAAAATGCAAGAAATTACAAATACTGTACAGGTGAAATATTGTTAAATACAAGCATCCTATTTGGTTAAATATTAAAACTTACCTAAACTTCCGTCGACTTCTACAACATTCTTTTCAAAATCAATATCTTGTCGTTTTAAAGACCTTCGTCTTCCTTGTCCTGCACCCCAAAAGAC